>JAPYZS010000662.1:0-35625 GCA_030522925.1 Trissolcus japonicus | reverse complement strand
ATTTTACTGACTATTTAGTCCGTCGAAATTTTACTATACATGGTCAGTTAAAAATACTGATAACATAGTATATTTTACTATTCCCTTTTCTCCGTGTATAATAATTATAACGGAAGAGACGAGTATTTATATAATGTTCCACGAAGAGGAACTCGAAATAGACCGGCGACGGAAAAAATGAAAATGAAGCCGCCAGTCGACTGGTCGTCGCTAATCAGCTGAAGGGCATTATTTCCGCGAGCAAAAATTCTTATCAATCTCAATTAGGGTGGCGGGTCGGACTTCGGTTCTAGAGCCAGTGTCCAATTAACAACTTAGGAAACGGGTCAGCACGCGAGCCCACGTGCTGCCTCAAATCAAATGCACGAAATAACAATTGATCAGTTTTTCCGTTGTGATCCCTCGGTCTCGTTAAAATGTCCCGACTGATTAAACGCGACGGAAGTCAGAAAAGGGACTGAGAAATTTGCCTATTTATAGGTTGCATTCTCTTCCCCGTCTGATTTAGCTTGTTAAACAAAAGCGTCGTTTTTTGTTCGGCTTCGGGACGCTTTTTTGCATCGCCACTTATTGCCTGTGATTTCTATCGAAGGCGCCTAGCTTAGGGGCGGTTAAATTTTTCACCGCCGATTCAGGGCTTTGGAATGTCGAGGAAAAAAAACTGAAGACTTTAGAGTTAGGGGAAACTTACTATTTGAACAATTTCAAACTCTAAAGCATTCGCAAATTTCTTTTTTGATATGATTATTAAGTCAGTCTGAAAAATTAAAAAAATATATTGTAAGACGATTTTTAAGAGTTTGAACAAGTTAAACTTAAATGATAAAAAAAAAATTGGAAAAAATGTAAAAGGGGGGAGAAAAAAAAGAGGTTTAGATCAAGTGCCTGAATGTCTTCAAACAAAACCGAGCACGTGCCCCCAAAAGAAAACTATCTGAAAAAAAAGTTGCTCTGAGTGTTGGCAGAGGGCAATGCGTGGCGCATGAGGGATTTCTCGTTCAAAAATAGAGAGCAAGGCGCGTGTCACGAGCAATTGTGGCATCAAGAGCGGGGGTGGCAACGCGGAGCACCGCGACACTTCGAATTGAGAGACAAAAAAAACGAAATTTGTGGCCCGGTAGTGGCACCGATCAAATCAAGGAAACGAGCTTCCGGCGACGAAAGTTGAATCTTCGTCGGGGGACATTTGCATCGGTGGCATATCAAAAGGGAAAGGAATCTAATGAAGAGCGCATTCTGCACGGACAAAAAGATAGACGAATTACGTGTTGATTTAACGTTGAATCAACAGCAGGGGCTATACGCATAAATGAGGTTTATTTAAGATGAGTTAATTTTAAATTCAATGTGACAATGATCTCTTCATAGTCAAAAGACAATTTTTAACCCTCCCATTTAAAAATCAGACATCTCCTAATGAAATTAGAACATCACAAATTTCCTCGAAAATTTCCTAACAAATTAAAATGTTAATTTTAAATTTTTGTTAAATTTGTAAATTTGATTTTTTAAATTTAAATTTTGAATTTATAATTTGTTTCAACATGGAATCAACTTTTTGTCAAAAAGACCAAAGGTGCCGGGAAAAAATGTTCAACAGTTGGTGTCAATTTGTTGATCGCGTTTTTTGTCTTGCATTTTTTATGAGATATTTCTTATGGGACGCATGTTTGCACGAGTGATGTAATAAATTAGACGCGATAGCCGGCAAGCGAGTAGGTGCACGATGCAATACACGCTGCAGATTTTGCAAATGGGTGTCGGGCGACGTAGCACCGCGCAACTGCGACAATTTTACTTTTCTTGCTTTATAGGTACGATTTTAACTTGTCCGAATTTTTCCTTTTACTACGCTCCTAAAAGATTTATTTGTTTCAAAATTTGAGAAATTTATGTCCTATTTCTTTTTGTTCCTCCGTGTTTAAATTTAATAACATCCATGGTCGAAACAAAATGTGATAGTGTAGATTTATAATTAAGACTTCGTATATCAAATTTTATTAAATTTAATTTAATATGGAGATAAATAAATGAAAGTTTTGTATGCGAATAGACCGTGCCAATAATTAGTTGTACGATCAACATTCCATGCACAACGACAAAAGACACAAGAAAATTGTGTGAAAGTCAGCCAAAAATCACAATCAAAAAAATTTATTATCTAAAATTTATAATTCAAATTAAACAATTTGGGAACAAAAACATAAAAAGGTCGTGCCTAAGTGGAAAACAGATGTTCTATCAATTTCGATTCAAAACACTGATTAAAAAATCATTGAACCAGACAAATTAAATGACTCACCATACAAAAATAATAATCCAATTTTTCACGATCAGAAAGGAACACACAAAATGCAAATAAAAACGGAACGTGTAATGAAACTAGTAACTGCAATCGGCGTATAAAATACGTACAAAAAACGGTAACTTAACAGCAATAAATAATTATAAATATAAATAATCAATAAATAGTATTAAAACTAATGGAAAATGAAGAGTGCTCGCGGGTCCCCCGTGCTCGCTGTCGCGGCGACGGTTCTAATAAGGAGAAGACACTCCGCGACACACTCCAACCGACTAAGAGCGACTGCGACTTCTGTATCACGGGCTCACGATTGACGATCGTGATCTTTTGGGTGCCGTCCGAAACTGCGCTCGTGCTCTAATCCCTCAAAACCGGGGGGGACTTCTTTTTCTTATATTTTTTTCCAATTCTACCATTTCACAGCTGTATACTAAAAAAAAGAAGATACAAACCCACAAAGAACCTTGTTTTTTTCTTAATACATTTGTCATCCCACCCAACTCTTCTTTTTATTCCAAAGGGACATAATTTCTTGAAGTTCAAAACGTATCAAAAAATCGTTAAAATTTTCAGAACTAGTCAACATTGTTAACTCATAAATTGAGTTACAGAAACTTGATTCACAACTTTAGATGAAGAAATTGAAAAATTGGGCTACAAGTTATCCTTACACTCAGAGAAAAAATTTCATTCAACCTATTAAATTTTAATTAAATTAAATAAACTTTAATAGAATTCTAAATAAAATTCATTTAATTTTGAATAAAATTAATAGGTTGAATGAAATTTTTCTCTGAGTGTAACTAATATTTAATTTTAGTAACTTTGACTTTGTCTAAGTGAAAATTTATGTTTAAAAAAATTTTTGCAAGAGTACAGACAAGACGACATTGTAAATAATATACTTTTATTTGTGAATATAAATAATGCACTTTAAACGAAGACAGAGTTACAAAAAAGTGCTTGCAAAAAACGTAGAGTGGGCTGCGTTTGAAGCAAAGTGCCATTCCGAAGTTAGACTTGAAAATGGCCGCCTCGCTCGAATCTCCCTTGCGAATTACAGCAGCCAAAAAGAAGATGACAGAGGGTTCGCAGGGGGCGTCAGCGACTCCCAACCATCAGATCCCATGTTTTCGTTCAATTATTCAGCCATTTATGAACTCTGTTATTCTCCAAATTTTTGCGACTGTGTATTTACTCTGGGATTGTGTGAACAAACTTTGACTCTACCAGAACTCAGATACATTTGTCTCTCATCTTCATCAAAGCGACATTATAAATAAAAGCAGTTCATAATTTCTATTTGTTGAGCTTCCGGTAGTTGCATTAAAAAAATTATGTTTGATTCAATCACTCTTCTACTTGAAAAATCTAAGAATAGTAAACAGTAGTAGACCACCGAGCCGGGTGTTACGTTCATTCATTCCACCAGGACACGTTAATGCGAGTCTTATATTTTTAGAATTTTTTCCTTTCACTCAAAAGTGAAAGCTATAATTTAAATTTTAATACGCGACACCCTCGCAATAAAAAAAAGACAAGGATACAAAAAGACTTGGAACTTACACATTAAAATAAGAACTCGTAAAACAGCGCCCGTAAAAAAAAACAGAACAACAATATCGCTACAATTTACAATCAATTTTATTACAAATGTTCATCATATGTCGTGAAATCAATGGTACAATAAATATAATGAGATGTCGAGCACGATCTAAACCAATTATCACAATTTGGACATTTTTTTTTCAGTTTTTTCAGTCTATTCTAATAGAAATTTTCTAATACATTTTCTATTCTACGGTGACTATTCATCTTAACTTATATAAAATCACTCGAGAACGTAGCTGGTCAGTTTCCATCCGACCCAGCAATTCTCTGTGGGATAAAGATTAAGTCCCTTCAGCAGTTGTGCATGTCAATAAAGTTCTGCTTGTTCTTATAAATTGGTCCCCAGGAGCCGTAGTCGGTCTTCGTACTTTTATCTTGCGCACGCGATGTGCTCTGGCGAGGCTCACTCGAATTTTTACCTTTCCTGAAAAAAAAATCGTTAAAATTATCAAGTTAATTAAAAAATAAAACTTTTTAATTCAAACATTTTATTTAAAAAATGTTTGAAAAACATTATTCAATTTTAATTTTAATTTTTTAATTCCCAGATTGATTTATGTTTAAAAGCAAGATCAGCCTCAAAAATATGTACTAAACCGCGACTAGATTTAAGAAACGAATAAATCACAATGGCTGAACCTTTGTCACGGGTGTGTTTGGTATTATCCGGCCGAGACCAGAGGAAACTAAATAAATCAAGTGTACTTAAAACGGAGCCTGCTTATAATCAGTTTTTATTCTTACTTCACATCCTGGTACGGTTCCTTGATGGCTGAACCTGGGGCGATAGAGTAACCCATCTTGTTAGACAGATTTGCGCGTTTGTCCTTCGAGATCCAACAAAAATCCTCGATTGGGTTCACCAACAGCGAGAATCCGCGGAGCCTGGTTATTGGTTACACAATAAAACGAAAATCAATCATGTGCATCGACAATGAACATGAGAACACGCCTACTTGAATTCTCGTGAGAATAAATTAATTAATTATCATACTTACAATCTACGGTACGTGATGTAAATGAACAAGAACTAATAACTCCAAGCGGTTTGCGACGTTACCACGTCTGCTGCCTTTTCTTGTACTCAGATTTTTCGCGAGTCTGCAAAATTGCAAACAAAATTGTTATAATCATTTGTTTAAAAGCAACTTACTTGATAATAGATATTGTTTAATAAATATGAAAAAAATAATTTACCGGACGCTAGGGAAAAATTTTGGGAAACTGCCTTCGCAATACAAGAGCTTGCTTTTCATCGACACATAGAATTTGCACGAACGATGGAAAATGATTGGTGGTTATTCAGCAAGTTTCAAAGTTCACTGAATCGGAAAAAGTTAAATCGAAAAAAGTTAAAACTTTTCAGTTTGAGTTTTCAAGGATATTGCAATCGAGTTTAGTCTCGGATTCAAAAGTGGTAAATTAATCACAAGGACTGAACAAAACTGGTGCCGATACGAGGAATCCTGTGGCTTTTACGTTCTCCAAGATTCCCTCTCCTGTGTCAGGATTGTGCAAAATGGTGGGGACCCGGAGATTAATTCGAATCATAAAATTAATTAGTTTTTTTCATCAATTGTCTGAGCTAATTCAAATTGCAGTAAATGCGGTACCTACTTTTTCAACCGGTCACAGTAGTGACGAATTTGAACGATTTGTAGGACAAAAAAATTGTTTTCAAAAGGATTGGACACTAGACAACAAACTGTCGTCGTGATGATCGTCACGTAGCCCAGAGATTTTAAATTCATGAACCCGGTTTGATCATCTTTTGTAGTTTCGGTGACGGTTTCATTGGGAAAAACCGATTTTGATCATTGGCCGGCGATGCACTTTAGTGCATCGAGAGCACAGAAAGTGGATGGAAAGTTTTTAAAAAAATATATTTTTCTTCCGCGAACCGAAGGTGCCGTTTCATATGACAAGATGACATTCTTCGAACCCGTGACGACATGCCAACCGGAGTTGCATCAGATTCTCGTTTGGCATATTTTTTTTCGTTTGTGCACCGCGGCGCATGTTATATCAAAAACTGGCTCAAAAAAGGTAGCAAAATCTACACTTTAATCTATAACAATATAATTCAATCGTAGTTTTGGATGGAATAAAAAAAAGCAATCTTGTTATTGCAAAAACATGTCTGATGAATCATCCAAACTTTTGCGGTAAATAATGATTGACCAATAGGGATATTTTTAACAAACAGACAGGTTTTTCGGCGAACTACAATATTAACTACGCAGAAATACCGTTCGGTTGGGAAGAAGATAACTTTTTAAGATTTTTATTTCTATTAACGTGAAATTTTTGTTTTTTTTTCGTTTTGATGTTTTTAAACAAAATAATTAATCCAAAATGATTTAGGTACAATTTTTTGAATCCAAATATATCTTAGCATTTGGCAGACGGCGACACGAGCTAACCGCAAGCCTTCTTATAATAAAGAGTAAGGGACCCGAATATTTATGATCGCCAAAGTGCAACTGAGATCGCACTTTTTGTCCCCACATGCATACAATACATATGCACCCGGTGCTGCGTCATTTTTAAATTTAGCCATAGTCGGCAACTGCTTCTCGGTAAAAACTTTCAATGGAAAAAAATAATGTAGCAGGAAGCACCGTGGAACGTTGCGAGAATATTGCACAAGACATCACCCCCAGCAGAGATGCACAATTCCATTTATACGTTTCGACTTAAAACCGTGAAAAACGCGATTTTAAGCTCTTTCGAAAACGCAATTTTCTGCAGACGCTTTAGACTGCGTTTCCTTGAAAAATGTCATGTGAAAAATCAAACACGATCAATGATTAGTTGAAAACATTTTTCCTTTGTTGAACGGTGGCGTGTATTTTTAGAAGCCTCAAAGTCACTTTTTCATTTTTATTTTTTGCATGCAAATTCATTACAGACGTAATCCGGCGACTATGTTGCAACAAAGTTTCTGTATTTGCTGAAAAATGGAAAAACATTTGCATCGAATGACTTTTTGTTGACGGAGGGAAATCTTAAATAATCGTCATCAGTCGCGGGGTCATGACGTTTGAATATAATCAGATGTAAAATTGATAATGACTAGTGTGTATTAATTTCAGTTTCATGCATTAGTCAGTTTTGTAATTCTATACGTTGTCTTTTACATGTTATACGTAGAATCTTTAAAATATCTTTCTTTCCTTTTGAAAATTTGAGAAATTTGATAGTTTCTTTTTAATTTAACTGGCTGGATAGATTTTGAAAGTTATAGATTATATAGATAACAAACAAAATAAAAAGATTGTGTTTTATAAATGTACTAGTTAATGAACAACGTGACGATATATTAGTGGAAAAACTGGGTCGATTGTAGTAAATCTGGAAAATCAGGAAGTCGGCTCTATTTGTATAAAGGGCGCAATAAAATATGTTCTAGAATAAATAGAATTTTTTCACTTTTCAAAAAGACGTGGTAGCACGCTCGTACAATACATCACATCATCCTTTTCAAAACTAAGCATTTCAGAACAAACAGAAGATATTCCTCATCTTAACTTTTTAAATTGTCTCTGACTGTATAGAAAACGGTAAGTAAGTTCTATTTTTTTCGCCCGGCTTTGTGATTTATTTTTATATTTAGTTTCGAAAAATATTATTTAATACTGATTCACGTATTGAAACCATTCAACAATTCTTAATTTTAAAATGTGGTTGGAAAAAGCTTTACTGTATGATTAAAAATGTTTTAAATGATGAGAATTGAACCCGCGTCCTTTAAAATGAACATCCATATATTTAACCACAGCTCTAAAATTATAATAAATAATCAAAAATTTTTTGTTAATCTTATAATCCTAAATAATTCGAATTATTTATTAGGAACTGATTCCTAATCCTAGGGAATTTCTATATATAAACATTAATACACATTCCAGGCCAATTACGAAATTTATGAATTTCTGAACGTTTCTAAATACTGATTAATATAATCTTTTCTTTTTGTTTTAAACATAAAAATAAAATAAAACATTCAAATAATGTTTGTCTATTGCATCCGTCTTGAAATTTCCGTCTCTCCATCGGTTTTTCACAGACATTAAAATTTCAGCAAGTAATCTGTTTGTTATCTTCATCCTGATTTCTCAACTACAGACCTTCGCTTCCAATTTAGTGGATTTTTTCGTTCACCTCTTCCAGTCGCCGAGCCTCGGTTCGACTTTGTCTGCATGTCTTCGTCGTTGACACCTGCGTTCGCAGCTGGAACATCATCCAGAGAGTAACTTTCTGCTGATATATATTTGCCACGATGCGCTGCTTTTGGTTTTGCGCTTACCCGTTCTGAAAACCAGACATGTTACAACTGTAATTACTACACATTTTTTTGTCTGACAATGTACAAGCTGGGTTTTGGGCTTTTTTCTTTTGTCTTTGTGTCATCGGGTATTTTTAACTACTTCTTAAACTGAAATTTATTGTTATTTGTCAAAATATTTAATAAAAATAAATTTTCTAAATTCAATGAAAATTGTTGAACGAAAGGAAACTAACAAATGTTTGTTTTCGATGTTGAAAACGTCTTACATTTTAAATTCTTCACGTCCTACATTTCAATTTTTTATCCCGGCTAAATCTTTCAGAAAATGAAAGTTTGTTTTTCATCTTACAGAACATTTGTGGATACAATATCTAATAATTCCATGACAATGTTTAAACAAAAAAAAAATTTTTTTAATAGTTTGTATATTTTGTCGTTTCAATTAATTATATTGTTTTTATCTTATTTAATGCTTGTAATTATTTATTGAAACACACATTCAAAGTTGATTCATTTATTTTCTATTCTTTTTTGTTAACAATAAACAACTCCATCTGCCAGCGTTGTCTTAAATTGTAACTCTAAAAGATATTACCCGCTGTTGCCCCAAGTTCATTTTTAGTCGCTGTCTTCTATTCCAACAGTAGATGAAAAATTGATTTTCCACCGAATAAATATTTAAATAATACAAGTTTAAATTATAAAATCCAAATAACGAATTTTGTTAATTTCACGGAAAAAAAATTATCAGTAAATCTTGAACAATTTTATTGACAGACAAACAAAATAAAAACTGTTCGCTAATCAAGTTTGAATATTCGCGCCACTTTCACCAAGCGCACACATTCATACACAGTCGCAGCACTCTCCCATACGCGGAGTATCGAATTAAACTGAAGCCTCGATTAAAAATGAGTGTAGTTTAGTTGTCTTATGATGCCTCACACGTAGCATCAGAGGCAAGTAAATCGGTAATTATTTACATAAACCCGAGCGGTAGTGAGTAGTTGTCATGGATGAGTACCGTTAGTTTATTTTCTTATTATCACTTCTATTTTTTTCACTCCAACCCTCACCTCGACCACTTTGTTGTCCGCCGTTACTCCCAAGAGAATGTCGTTTTGACAACACCCTGTTCGCTGCATTTCTCTCCGACAAATCCTTTCCTATTTGCTCCTCCTGTCACAATCCTGCCACTCTCACAATCTAGCATTTAAGAAAACAACGATTTCTTTATGTAAAATGAAAATGTCGAATCAGTAGGGGTGAGCAAATTAATCAAAAAATTATGTTGCCGTCACAGAGTTAATTATTCTGTACATCTATTTTCAGTATCTTCGAAATTGAGCAAAATTTGTTTCAATGCTAATACATTTTTGTCATTGTTGACTCATTTTAACATTTAAATTATGCATTGTCAAAATAACTTGACTGAGTGACGAGTCGAAAAACGTGCAGTTTTGGATTGTGATGACAGTTGATATTTGACAGCATCTAATCAAGTTTCAAATTATCTTGAGTGACTCATTCTTAATTCTTAGTTTTCCCGTATTATAATAAATTAATAACAACAAAAATAGCAAGAATCATTTTGAATATCAAAGACCTTTGATTATTTATTTATTTATTATAAAACATAGAATTACAATTAATAAAAGTATTTTATTGATTAAATTAATGGAACTTTTTCAGGCCCAGCAGAATCGTATGGCGGTTCGTCAATCTCGCACATAGATTCCGAAGTCATGGCAGAGTTGGCGGCTCTTCTTCGTCAGGATATCCCCGAGGGGAGGACCAACCTGGCGGACAGCCACACAAATTTGGAACGCGTTGCCGAGTACTGCGAAGCCAACTACTTCCAAGCGGAAAACAAACGAGTGGCACTCGAGGAGACAAAAAATTACACTACACAGTCGCTTGCGAGCGTGGCCTACCAGATCAACACCCTCGCGTACAACTTCCTGCAGCTGCTGGACCTCCAGACGTCGCAGCTCGCCGAGATGGAGAGCCAGATGAACCACATCGCCCAGACCGTCATGATCCATAAAGAGAAGGTGGCGAGACGTGAGATCGGTGTTCTTACTGCCAACAAACTGACCACTCGCCAGTACAAGATCATTGCCCCCGCCAACCCGGAGAAGCCCATCAAGTACGTGAGGAAGGCGATTGACTACAACATCCTCGACGAAATCGGTCATGGAGTTCACAGCAACGGAACTCCAAGAATCAAGCAAAGGGGAGGCAGCCAGGGGAGCGTTCAAAGTTTGGGAGCTGCCTCCAATACGTCGGCCTTGGCTGCTTCCATGGTTGGCCCTGCTCCTACCACGAAACCTCCCACACCGCCGCAAACTGTTAGGACTGGTCGGTTGATTAGATTGTCGTTTAATCTGAGATGATTTGAAATGTTGATTTCATTATTTTGTTAGAAGGAAAAAAAGTTCCAAGAATGATTGAATGAACAAACTTTCTGATACACTAAAAGTAAAATTTTGTTAAACTTACTAAACCGTAATTAATAAACAGAGACAAACAGATTTGTATTGCATAACAATACAGTTGTATAATTTGTTGTTCAATTTAATTATGAATCTGATAATACACTTGTAACTTGGTAATTTAAATATGATCCGGTTTTCAGGTACCTTGAGTAAAGGATCTCGAGAGTACAGAACTCCTCCAGCAGTAGCTCCGCCGCAAGTGCCAAGTCACTATGCTCCAAATTACCCTCTGGGTCATCCAAGGAGGGAGAGGGGTCCAGGTTACAGCACCCTTCCGTTGCACGCTCACACCACTCACGCGGGACACAATTCCAATCATAACTCGTTAAACAACTCGCAGCAGCTCAACAACCAACCGCAAATTGGAACTGTGCACCCACTGCAGAGCCATCCGCAAACACCGCCGCCAGCTCCTCCGGCTGGCAACAATACATATCTGCAGGAACAACCAAACAGCATGCCCTGTAAGGATGGACATGAATTGATTTTTTAATGATGTTTAATTTACTTAATATTGTTATTTTCACTTTATTGTAATGATTTGATTTTGTTTTAGTACCGCCATCGCCCCTCGTTGGTGTGACTGGAGACATGGCTGAATACACTGGCCACCATACGTTGCCACACAGGCTTTCACACCAGATGAGTCTTCGAAGCGGTGCCAATAGTCCGCCTCTGCCACCTCCGCCACCTCCGGAAAGCCAGCAGTACATCCCAGATGAACACTCGCAATTTGGGAGACCCATGCAATCTAACAGTGCTATTATGCCCATTGTTCCGGACGAGGAGGATCTTCCTGGTTGGGTGCCAAAGAATTACATCGAAAAGGGTAAAAATTTTGATCGTAGAATTTTTTTTTCTGAATACATGTTTTTTGATACTTTGATGTTGATTGATCTTGTATTTTACAGTTGTTGCGATCTATGATTACTATGCGGACAAGGAAGACGAGCTGAGTTTTCAGGAGAGCTCGGTGATCTACGTTCTGAAGAAGAACGACGACGGTTGGTGGGAAGGCGTGATGGACGGGATCACCGGTTTATTCCCTGGCAATTACGTCGAGCATTGCGTCTGAGTCGGCTGCATTTTTCGTATTGCATTTCTTTCCCGCAATGTTCTTTAGTTTTTAAGCTTCTCGCGAGATAAGTTTAATGAGTATCTATTTAAGATAGATGTCGAAGCTTATTCTGTCCTTTGTATAACAATACACTGTTGCATTTGGAAGAAAATTTAGAGCTTTTTGAATGTCATTTTATCATGGATTTCCAGAATGTTTATAATGTTCGCAAATTGTCTCGAAGGTCGTGTGTTTTGTAAGGAAGTTTAAACTGCGAGTTTGAAGAGTGAACCTTTTTGTAAATGGCAGTTGATGTGAAAGTCGTGTGTTCTCATCGAAGTTCAATATAATGAAACCAATACGTAATATTTCCAATATTCTCTTTATCGAACGATTAATGATGTTAACGAACCGTATCACCTTTCAAAACGCGCATTATAATTGTTGTTGCGAACACATCATGATTACGCATATTTTATAGGATTTATTATGTGTCTGTATATGAAGTTCATGAACAGTTTATGAAATTATACTGGAACATTATATTTATTGGGGAAAAATAAAGAATAAAACTTAGCCAATGAAAACGAGCGTCTGTGAAAAAGTTGTGTATTTAAAAAAATAGTACAACCGAATTTCAACTCAACAACGCAATTGGTATAATACAATCTTATATATTAATACAAAAATTATTCATCCATCTTTCTCAATTTTTCATACATAATTAATATTTATAATTACAAACATTATCGATAGTATCACAAAAATCTAAGAATCACTTAGAATAATGACAATCAGTGTGCTCAAAGTTTGGCAATCGTCGTAACTGGTAATGTACATCAGAATTCACTCCCGCTTAACTGTTAAGTAAAAAAAAAATAATTTCACTTTATTACAATTCTTTTAATGGATAAAACATTGTTAATTATCAAGAATTACAACAAAAAAAAATTACTGGAAATAGCTTCTCACTTCAAAGATTGGAGGTAATTTTTCAACAACTGTTTGATCTGATCCAACGTGAACTGACGCGAGTTCTCGCTGATGCTCCTGGCCATGGCGTCGACGTTTCGTTTGTACTTATTAAATATCTCGTCAAGAACAAGCAAAATCATCCTGGTCTCGCTTTTGACTTGTCCAAAATCCTCCACGCACTCTTTCATGAGCTTAATGATCGTTCGCGTATCAGTGTAACTTTTACAATCATCTGTGTGTTTGAACTTTTTGTCCGACCCAGCTAAAAGTTCATGTGAGATGCCTAAAATCCTGCACAAGCAGGGCATAAAGGAGCGATATTCTTTGGCCGAAACCACGTTAGCAAAATAGTTGGCCGAGCGTAAGACGAACCACAAGTAAGCTTCGTACGACACGTGCTTCCGTTTCTTGTGTGTCTCGGCCAGATCTGCTGTGACAAAAACTTGATTGCACAGCACGCACATCTTGTCATGGAAATTCACAAAGTGTTGCAGGCAATTGCCAAGATCCGCAAAATCTTCCTCGCAGATGATACATTGATTTTTTATCATAAATCTATCGCTTTGTAACCGGTACAAAAATATCGACATAATACTAGAAGGGCTCAGTGCATGGATGAAGTCGTACGCGAGTTTCTCCACGGAAGTTTTCTTCGGTCTGGACTTGGGGGTATAGGTGGAAAATTGCATGTGATATTTCATGAAGTGAAGAGTCTCGCGAGGTAACTGGAATCTCGTGTGGCAAAGCTGACAGGTCTCCCTATCAAACGTGTGTTTTTCTTCAAAGTGCTCATCGATCGTTATCCTATGGTCGATGTCAGATTTACAAAACGGACAGTAGTTTTGGGTGCTCGCTCTCCTTGGATCTGCAATGATAAATGGGTCATTAACAAGCATCTGATACAAAAGTAACAGAATACAAAATAAAACGAATAAATTGTGAAAATTTAGATTAAAAAAGAAATAAAAAATTGCTTACATGAACAGTCCACCCTGGTCTCACTGTGTACTCGTTTAAACTCTTTTAAATCGATGATCTTGTCCAGTTCCAGGATTTGGTCTTCATAATCCAACGGCTCGTTTTCTATAGGAATAATATGAACTACAACCCCACCCTCAGAAAGATACTCCGTACTATCCCGATCGGTGAGTTCAACAATAGGAACATGCTCAGTCTTAACATGATAGCTTAACATCCTGTTCGTCATGAACATCCTCCCGCAGAAGCAGACGGTCATCCCAACGGTCTCCAGGTGTTTCTTGCTATTGTGCCTGTAGAGCAGCTCCGCGTTCTCGTAGCTCGTCTTGCAGTACTCGCACTTGAAGGTGTCAACTATCGTGCACCTGTGCTCATTAACGCTCTCGATCGATGTCAAGATCTTTTTGCAATTCTCACAAACGTGGGCCCCTCTCGAGTCGTTGTGACTCTGGTATAGATGGAGGTTCAGATCTTCAGTTAACTCGAACGTTTCAGAACAGATCGGACAGGTCATCTCGTTAACCTCTTCCTCGATTCCATTCATCGGCTCTTCTTCGGTCCCATTTATCGGCTCTTCGGTCCAATTTATCGCCTCCTCTTTGGTCCCATTTATCGTCTCGTCTTTGGTCCCATTTATCGCCTCGTCTTCGGTCCCATTTATCGCCTCGTCTTCGGTCCCGTTAATCACTTCCTCGTTGTCAAGATCCTCTACCATCGAGCCGATCCCGACAATCTTATCCGGGACGTCCTTCTCTGTCTCCTCCAACGTTCTTTGTTCCTCAACAACCTCGACAGCGCCTAGGAGCTCCTTAACCGCCGTAGCACCCGTGTCGTTCGTCGGCAACAGTACGTCGTTCTGTGGTCTCAGGATCTCACTATTATCTGTTTCGTCGACCTCCGAGTCGTGGATGTAGTAGGCGTGTTCCTTGTACAGTTGCTTCGAACTGAAAGACTTGTCGCAACTTTTGCAGAACCTTGGACTGCCGTTCTCGTCAAGTGTCTCGTCCTCGCTCATCTTCCTCTTTTTCACGACCGGCTCTTGCGCGGTTGTAATGGTCTCGGGCTCTTCCGAGGTCGTCTCGAGATTCTTGTCCAAGTTCCTCCCGTTCACCGCAGACTTGTTGGAACCGTTGGCGTTATAAAATTTGAACAGCACGATGTAGGACTGAGTGCCCGAGTGGCTGAGCACATGCTCCAACGTCTCGTTCTTCGTCCGAAAGGCGGCGTGGCAGGTGGAGCACATGCTGGAGTAGTTTGTGTGATTCTCCTCATAGTGGAGGGACAACTCACAGGTGTCCTCGAACTTGACGTCGCAGACAGAACAGATGAACAGATCCGTGCTTCTCGACTCTGCATTTTGCATCCGAACGTAATTGTCCCGAGTCACTTCCACAGGGGCGTTCTCCACCGCGCTGTGCTGTGCCATGAAATGATTGTAATAATGATCGTTGCCGTTGAACTCAGCGCCACAGTGAACGCAGCTGTACCTTCGGTTCACCTTTTGTTCACCGTGGATAGAATTTTTGTGGAAGTCCAGGTACCTCTGCTCGACGAAGTGTATCTCACACTGGGAACATTTGTAGAACTGATCGGTCGGAGGATTGTGAGGGTCGGTTGTGATTATACACCTGGTCTCGTTAAGGCACGGCAAATGCAAACTCGACGTGTGGGTCTCGAATTCAACTCGAAAGTGAAGGATCTCCGAGCACATCAGACACTTGGCCTCCACGTGATCTTCCTCCTCGATATCGCCGAAAATAATTTGAACATTCCTGTTGATTTTGTCGCAATTGTCACACAAAGGACTGTCGGTCCTGAAGATCGATGTCAGTTCCGGTTCCTTCCTCTTTCTTCGCGCAGATTTTGGTCCCTTGGTTCGTTTTGATTTCTTTGCCGGTGGTGCATCCGAGTTTATCTTCCTTGTCAGTTTTTTCTTTGACCGAGGACAAGCTT
The DNA here is from genome assembly GCA_030522925.1 of Trissolcus japonicus. Classification (NCBI taxonomy): domain Eukaryota; kingdom Metazoa; phylum Arthropoda; class Insecta; order Hymenoptera; family Scelionidae; genus Trissolcus; species Trissolcus japonicus. Next base: position 19,957 of record JAPYZS010000662.1, on the reverse strand, counting down.
TTGGTTGGGACACCTTGATTTCTCCTTCTTCCGACGGACATTGATTCTGAGTTTTATTCTCTGCCAGGGGTTCCTTTGTCTCTGCCTCAATCTCCACCGGGGTCAACTCTTTGTGATTAAATGATGCTTGTTTGTCTTGACTCTTATCTTCAGTTTCGGATTTTTCCGACGTCGAACAGGACAATCTTTTGATTCTACGTTGACTTCTGCGTCTCGGCAGAGAATCCTCAGACACTTCGTCCTCCTTCACGTCGCTCAGTACTTCATCAAACTCGACCTCTTTGTTGGAAAGAACTTCGTCGAATTCTTCTTCTAAATCAATCTCTTCTATTTTCTTGGAAACGATTTTTGTGATCGCCACCTCGGAGTCGTCACTCGACCTGAAATCCTCGTCGTCGAGCTTTTGCAAACTCACGCTCACACTTCTTTGCGACAGTCCACTGCTCCATCTAGATGAACCGGAGTCGGACAAACATTCAGACTTCGTTCTCTCGGCGGTGGTCGCTGGATCTTTGTCGTGTTTCAACTTGATGTGCATGTCCAACATTTTCTTCAACAGAAACGACCTTCCGCAATAACAACAGACAACAATCTGATCCCCGTGGTGTTTCTTTCTCACGTGCATCTTCGTTCCCTTCGGCGTGACAAAAGTTTTGTTACAGATGCAGCACATGGGTTCATCTTTCATGAGTTCCAACTTTTCCAATATCGTTTCCACCCTCTCAAGATTTATAACAGGTTGCATCAACCGCAGTGGTGGGATTTTTGATTTATTCTTAATTCTATTCTTAAGGCAATGATCAAATCGAGAGAGTTTTACAACAGGTACTTTGTCAATAATCACCAACTTTTTGTCGTCCTTTTCCTTCTTTACAACTTTATGGTTCATCATATCATCTGAAGACAATCCGTTCATTTTTGACGTCGAATTTAATTGAGTCTCCATGAGTTTGTTTTGATAAGATTGATAGTGCTTCATGTAGTCCGCCGGATTAAACATTGGACTGAACGTCATCAGATCTTTTGCAGGGATCGGGATCAGGAAATAACAGTCCTTCGGGTTGGCTGAGTTTTCTATAGACGGCGGGACAATGTTGCCTGAGTTGTCTTGACGCATGACCATTGGGATTGGCATGGGCACCAGCTGAGGATTCATGAGAGGATAAAATGGCGGGTACATGGCAGGCGGACAACCCAGCGTAGATGTCGTGGACCTGCTAGTGGACGGCGGGCTCTGCATGTTATCGGAGTCACTATCGGAGTCTGACAATAATCGAGGCATTTCGGTTAGATCTACAAAATATGACTGTAGTTAAATTCCTTAAAATTTGTTTTGTATTATACTCACATTATTGTACGTACTTTTAAGGGAACGTTACTCTTTCTTTTTCTAAAAATTGTTGGTAATCAACAGAATCTATTAATTATTATAAAGTGAAACTGTTCTTTCTTCACCATAAACATGACGGTATCTGAAAAATAAATTTATAAAATTATCATTTTATATAATTCGCAACTTATGTTATATATTTTTAACTAAGTAATGTTTTTTCTTTACTGTTGTTTTATGAAGTTTGGATTTTTTGTCTGGTTTTATTGTTTACATTTCCTCTTTTAAAATCTGAAAAAGTATTAAAAAAACATTTGAATAACATTCCTTTACAATTTTGACGATAATTTGGTTGGGCTACCTAACCTAGGTTCATAAGTCAAGATGAATTTTTCATTCAAATTATTACAAGAAGGAAAGGAAATAATACTTTTATAAAACCGTACATTATTGATGATAAAAATACAATATTGAAGGATTTGTTTGATAACTTCTGAAAAAATGATTGCTTGTGTTCCACTGTACAGTACACTTGTTCTCAGGCCACATGTTTACAAGTAACAATGTATAGTGAACACAATGAAACGGTCAAAAAATTACAAATATAAATCTAATCACGCAATTAACAACATAGACAAAGATTGAAAGCTATAGATCTAACAGATAAAAAGGTCTTTTAATTGAATAAATTAATTTTTAATTTTTTTCCAAAATCAACAAAAAGTGACAGGATATAATTTTTTTTGACAAAAAAGCATCTACTAATTTCGTTTTTTTTTTGCATTTTAGTAGTTTTAATCAAGTTTTTCAAGGTTTTTTTAATTTATTATTATTATAAATCTCAAGCTATTGTTTACCATCAAATGATGAAATCAAAACATAAATTGTACCAGTCAAAATACTTCTGAAACTCTGTTTTGTTTTGTTATCGAAAGTTGTCACGAACATAGAGATGTCTTCTTTTAAGAAGAAGAGGACACGACAAATTCGAGCGGCACACAAAAAAGCAAGAGAAATTGTTGAAAAGTAAAATTTTAAAATAAATAAATAACCTCAAATGTTGAGAACGGAGGGAAAGGAGTTGCTTTGTCTGTTGAAGCACCTCGAACCGACGTGACAGACTGGAGCGTCCCTTTTCAAAACAGAGGACCGTCGTTTTACGTAAAATTCAAGACACTTTTTTGATACAACATTGTAGTTTCTATTTTTTTTGCAAGAGTGAACTTGAAAGTTGAATTTCCAGCCTAACGTTAATTGCAATTTACATTAAAAATGGCGGTAACCACCGGCATGCACCGCAATCGTCTAGTCGTCGTTCTGTCTTTTTTTGTTTCTCAGACGTAAGACAAGGATGAAACCTATCGACGGGTCTCCAACGTAAGTAGATGAACACAAGCGACACAAGATATTTTCTCCTGATCTTGAGTTCACAACAAAACATTTCGTGTGAATCAGGCCCTTGTTTGAGATAAAATAAATAGAAAAAATTGTTCATTAAAAATGATCGAGTGTATTAAATGAAACAAATTGATTTCCCGCCAAATTTTTGTTTCTGCCAGAGGGCAGTTCATCAAAACAACAAACGTTTTTCATCTTGATTGTTTTGGAAATCAGCCAACCTGTGTCATTTCGATTGAAATCACGAAAATTTGACTAAACTGTTTGATTTTTTTGAACAGTTTTCGTTTTTTTTAGTGTTTTTTGTCTTTCAACAAAATGGATGTCACGATTCAAAGTAAGTAATAACAATAATTGTTGTTTCATTGTCAATTGTTTTGGGAACAAGATTTGAGGTTATGTTGCTGGGAGTGTTGTTTATCTAAGTGTATACATTTCTAACGATTGAACAATTGGATTTAAACTAATTCTAACTGAGACCTAACAATTTAAAACCTAACCTAATAAAATCGTAAATCTAAACTAACATTTTTTAAACAAATTAAAAACTGGTTTCCATAAAAAATTTGATCTTGAAATAAACGAGTTAAATCATGTTTTTGTGACTTCACTTTTTTGAAGGTTGAAGTAAAAATTAAACAAAATGTACTTATAATCTCAAAGAAATATAATAAAATGAAAAAATAATAATATTGAAATGAGATTGAAATATAATATTGAGATGTATGAATGATGAAATATATTATTGAGATGAAATATAATAACTTGACAAAATAAAAAATTTTTTTGTTGCATAAAAATTTATTTCGAAACAAATGAGTTTTTTTATTAATTTTATTTTATAGATTTCAAGGAGGTTCTAAAGAAATTGCACGAAGTTATCCCAAAAGCAAGTTTTCTTGCAATTGATGGTGAATTTACAGGACTAAAAACAGCTGATTCTAAGAACACTTGTTTTGACACACCTGAAGAATATTATGAGAAGTTGTTGTCCGGTTCTTTGGACTTTTTGTTTTGTCAACTTGGTTTGTCTGTTTTTACATTCAATGATGAAACCAAGAGGTAATCATCAATTTTAAATATGTTAATACAAACTTAAAAATTATGAACATATAATGAATTTCATTTGTGTTCCAGGTACAGTCAGGAGACATACAACTTTTATGTTTTTCCAAGGCCATACAACCCGAGCTTTGACACTACATTCTTGTGTCAAGCATCGAGTATAACGTTTTTAACTGAACAAGGATTTGACTTCAATAAACTTTTTAAGTTTGGAATTCCATACTTAACAGCCGCTGAGGAAGAGAGACTGGTAAAACAAATTGAAGACAGAAATGAAAACAAACACGAAAATGATTTATGCATTTTGAAAAAAGACCAACCTCGAATTCAAGAAATTTGGTAAATTTATATTATTTAGATACTGAAAATAGGCTCACACATTCTCACACACTCATTTAGAATAATTTTTTAAATTTTTCAATTATTTGTATCTTTAAAGAGAGGTTCTACTTCTTTTACTTATAAAATAATTTTATTTTTTTATAAAATATTAAATGTATTCACATGCCATAACTACCCTAACTGCCTCTACCATCTACTTTGTAAGTTTATTCATTTTATTTTAAATTTAATATGAATTTTCATCTTTTAGTCAAAAAATCGAAGAATTTTTGGGGACTGATGACGAAAGTTTGGTGATCAAACATTGTAATCGGACTACAAAGAGGTTGGTGCAACAAGAAGCCCGACGAATGTTCCTAGACAAAATTAGATTAGAAATGCAGGACAAAAGTCTTGTTGTGACAATGAAAGGCACGGCAGAAGAGGAAGCACAATTGGACAAAGAACGAAAGGAGAAAGAGAAACAAGACCTCCAGGATGCAGTCGGTCTTTCAACTTTATTGAGAATGATTGCTGATTCTGGCAAATTGATTGTTGGACACAACATGCTGCTTGACTTGTTCCACATTGTTCATCAGTTTTTTTCCAAACTGCCTTCTTCGTATGACGAATTCAAAGGATTGCTTCACAGTCTATTCCCGAGGTGAAATATAATGATACATCTTGTAATGATAAATTTAAACATTAAACGAATAGAACATAGAAACAATGTTGTATTTCTAGATTATTGGACACAAAAGTTATCTGCGAATCAGCAAAGTTCCGTGAAATCGTTCCGTCATCGAACTTGGAAGAACTTTTTGAAACAGTCAGCAAAGCTCCCTTTTGTATACCTGAAGTGGATTCGGTGCAGGAGAACAGTTATACACGATGTGCTAAAAAGATTCACGAAGCTGGTTATGACGCCTATATGACTGGGCTTTGCTTCATAGCATTATCAAACTATCTTGGTTTGTTGAATCTTTATAATTTTTGTTTCATTGAATTCTGAATATGAATGACTAACAGATAAATAAAATTATTTTAGGAACCATTCAAGATCCACCAATCGAGACTGTTTTTGTCGATTCTCCTCTCATGATGCAGTATTTGAACAAGTAAACCTTGAAAACAAAATTGAAACAATTTTACTTATAATGTTCTCAATATTTTATGTCCTTGTTGTAATTGTTATAACTTTCATTGCAGACTTCTCATCACGCGATTAAAGGATATTCCATATATCAATTTGACCGGAGAAGATCGTGAGTAGATTGATAGTCACAGTTTCGTGTTTTTAGTAGTGGCAAGTAAATTTAAATTTAAGAGTGATTTTTTTTATTTCTAGCTCAACCGAACAGAGACAATGTGTTCCATTTAACTTTCCCTGCCACGTGGAAATGGAACAACATTTATCAACTGTTTAAACCATTCGGTAATGCAAACTAATAAGACAAAGATACAAAAATTTCAAATACAATTATAACTTTTTATTAAACGATGTATACTATTTTCAGGCGAAATACAGGTAGGTTGGATCAACGATACCTCAGCTTACGTGAAAGTGCTCAACATGAAAAATGTTCCGATGGTCAAGAAAACGCTGAATGGCAACAACACTTACACCATCACGACCTTCAAGAACTTCATCAAAAAGTCCAAGGCCAAAAAATTGAACGAAGAAACGTCAGCACAGTAAGTGAATTTCTAATCATTGTTCATCGAATCTTGCCAACCAGTTTGGCGAGTATTTTTCAAAATTCCGAGTATCCGAGCTATTCGTGATTCAGTGGTTCACCATAACTTAGCTCACGCGCATGTTACATGTTCTGAAGATCTTTTCAATGGTCTTCCCCCTGCCGAGAGGCACCCAAGGGCACGTGCAAATTGAAAGAAAAAAAATACAAACTCAGTATATATCGGGCGATAATAATTTAGCAAAGATTTCCTGTACACGCGTGGAATTAGCATAGGCAGAGCGCGCTCGCGTAATCTGAATTAATGCTGTAACGTGTAACATGTGTTCTTATGCTCCGAAGAAATTGGTCGCGTTGCCTATTTGCGAAAGACAAGCGTGCCGGGATATTTGTTTTGCCTTTTTTTGTCATAATTATTCATCCTCAGTGAAAAGACGACAATATCTCTGCTCATTTGCAGGATTAAATTACGTGCTGCGAGTACAGATGCGACTTTTAATATTAAGTGTATTCCGTGTTATAAAATTGAAAGGATTACAAAAATGTGTATACGAGAAGAGGTAAGTGTTAATTTTTCAATGTTCATTCAATACATTAAACCAAATTGAATTCAAGTGTAAAAATTCATTTTTGTCAAACCTTTTCACTTCACAATTTGACAATTTAACAATCCAGCCGGCAGCACTTGGTATTCGAGTGCAGATTTTTGTTATTTTTTAGGTGCGAAAGGATATTTAGCAGAGTGTACGACTTCACTTGGGCCTATGATTAATGGATCTCAATTACAGCGCCACGTCCAGTGACCTCTCCCGGGGGATTATCGGCGCGCAACTTTTGTTGCGAATCGTTCTGCCGGGCGCCGTTCAACAGTCTGGCGCGCCCAATTGCGCGTTCATTACCGGCGTACAAACGACTTGCCGGCGAGTAAATAATATTTACAACGCCCCGCGCATTAGAGCTTGATTAGAATAATGCAAAACACTGTCGACAAACTGATGTCCTGCGTCATTCATGCAAATCTCACGTATGTCCAATGTTAATTATTAATTTTCATTTTCGTTTCTTCATACATTTTTATTTCATCTTTATTCAAAGCTAAAAAGAAAAGGTTCGACTTTTACAGCTTAGCTTTTACAGAGTCAATTTTGTCTCGCGTCTGGAAATACGGCCGTATGCAAATGTGATCTGCGCGTGTCGTGCGCATCGTTTGTTTATTTCAGGCTGTATTTGGCCGAGTTACAAAGACGCGCGCTTAGAACATCTGGCTGCTTTTAACCTTTTGCGGGAAAATCGTTGTAATCAGGGCGCGAGTCATAAACCATCGCGGCCAGTCGAGAAATAAATTCTCGTGCAAACCACCTCGTATATAATGCAAAGAACCCCGGAGTGCGGGAATTCCTCCGGTCCATTTATAATTATTTGCTCTTATTATGATATATTCATTTAATTAATTTGATTAATTGGGTGCTGTTTGTAAATGTTTAGATTTGCGGCAAACACGTCAAATTAGTTTGCGTCAACTGATACAGGTCATAAAAGTTTGAAACGAATTTGCGAATCAATTTATTAACGTCAATTCATAAACTGGTTTATGAATTTTATTTCATTTTTCAACGTTGAAATGCACAATTTTCTGTACAATTTGAATTTTAGGTAATTCCTCGTCAGATGTAATGATGTTGTCTAGACTGAAACTTCAGAAGTAAAGTCTAAGCTTAAATGGCGTCTAATGAGAAAACCAAGTCCGATTTTATGTTTTTTTTTTTCGCGACCATTTTATCGGAGCCAAAGATATCGGAATCCTGAATGTCTGCTAGTCATCTATTGAGTATGTCTACCGTATCTCTACCTACCGTACTGCGAACTCTCAGAAGGAGTTCTTATTGGAGTCGTTACGGGAGATCAAAATGCGAACGATCCTTGTTATTGACGCCAAGACACGGATAAATATTCAAATTATTAAATATCTTTGCTTAGACGTTGAATATAAATTGAATTAACATGACTTAATCAGAGATTGCCTCTACGAATGTAAAGAGACGAGTCTACCAGGGACATTCCACCGTGTCGTGAATTCATTATTTTATTTCTACTTATTACCACCATTTCTTTCTTGTATTCATCGTTTAATAATCTTTGATTTCTTGCAGGTCGAGGAACCAAAAATTGAGCAAGCGGTTGAGCAAGTGACTCCGAGGCGAGCAATGTTATCATTTTGCAATTCATCTGGGGCGATGTTGTTTGGGTTTAATTGCGCGTAACATAGTTGGCTGACAAAAATCGGACAATTATTTATGGAAAACACTCGGCGGCAAGATCAGCGGTTACCGTTAGGCCCCTGGCGTTGTAATTGGTCGGCACGTGGGCGCCTCATTAATACGCACGGCTTGACCCTACAGAGTATGTCTGGCCCAATGTAAGGCGCTCGCGATTAATGCAACAGAACGAAGCGCGAGAAATTGTCACGGTCATAGACTTGTTATCGAAAGCCCCTTGCTCGCTGATTGGAACGTGTTCATACCGGTGGCGCCTCGTTAAAAAAAGTCTCTCTCTTGTAAATAAATTAATGTCGCGGAGTCACAAACCGGCCAATCATCGAGAGGGGTTAAAAAGGCTAATGTTAATCTTCGTAAAGCGCCTTACGGTTTAGTGTGTGCGCTATCACCTGCGGATCGACGTTTATCTGACGTTTATTTATTGATACCGGTCCGGACTACAAAAGTAATGATCACTTTGATTATTATTATTAATAAATAATTGCGAGATCGAATCTATGAAATTTAAATCCCAGAGTTGGAAGAAGAAAAAAAAAAAGATTTGTGCAAAATCTATGAAGCCAGCGGTAGCTTTATCTCAAACATGGAATCTAGAATAAACACTTGTTATTTCAACGAGCGAACCCACAGCGAATCACTGGGTACAACCGGCTTCATAACACAAATATGAACTTTCTTAACACTAGATATAAATCTCAAAATTCTAAGCAGACGTAAAAGATTGATTCCGCTTCTGGCAACGTTTCTCTCTCTCGCGCGCGTTTTCATTTACACAACGCCTTTTTGATTTTTTTTGGCCTCTATCTACCCGCATGTTGACGAATAATCAGCCGATTTTCCGGTCGCGGTTCTGTTTTTTTTATTCTTCGTCTTTTTCATCATACCTATAATTCTTATCCCTGGTGAAGGCTATCGAATTTATAGTCCAGGTTGAAGTCATTCGTCAAATTTATTGCGTCGGGCGCGTAGCTATGGTCAGCGTGGCGAGACGATTAAGTTAATACGCGTGAAAAAGAGAAAAATTTATGTAGGCGTATCGGGCTGGTAGAGGTCAGTTAGCTCAAGTACAGAGTACGCGCTTGGCTCACCCATTTCCATAAGCGCAATTAAGCTCCTCGCGCGTTGATTCAGTGAAACTCGCGGGCAGATAGGGCCCCTCTGGCACCCGAGGACAGATTTATAGCCCGACTCCGTTCGCTTCACCAAGAGTGACGAGAAATTAATGTTGGCATGACGATGCTTCTGGCGACCCGCTGCGGCAAAATTCTTTCACCCCCATCTTGGGATAAAAGTTGGCGTTTTTATTCCAACTATTCAATTTCATTCCAGACTGTTTAATCGAAATTATTTTTATTATCATCTACATTATATTTATCGTTATTATATTATTTCCGGGAAGAACCTCCACGTCTGACCATGTTCGGACATGAAATTTTTTTCCCTAGGTTATTTCATCAATATTATTTATCATTCAATAATTCTGTTACTTTTTAAATTAATTTATGTATACCTAGAGCAGGACTTTTCTTCTATAAATTTACATTGGAATGACACATTGAAAGAAAAACAAATCCAAGCTCAGAGAATTACTTTGTGAAATATATTTGGATTATTACCATCGAGATTCGAATATAAAATTGAATTCCTTCGGTATGAGTTGCTTATAAGACAGCGTTCGCTTCCATTCAAGTATGATTATTTTTATATGAGACATCAAGTCGGAAATCGAACGAGTCATCCTTGTCACAAGCTTCTGTCTTGCTGGAAGAAGGTTGAACTTCTTTCACGCCTGCTTTTTTTTTTCTTTTCAGTTTTGTTTTGTTCTGTTTGGTTTGAAAATCATCCTTGCCTGCGATGGTGATATTATTAATTATTTGAGCACAAACTTGAGTGGTTATCCTGACGTTGACACGCCATGCTAAAGGAGCGAGAATAAACCGGAAAAAAAAACAAGACGGAAAGGCAAATCAGAAATCCGTATCTCTCGAATGATTAATTTTATGTCATTTTAATTATTCGCTTTAAATAAACGTTCTTGGGTTTGATCATTCATTTTCAAGACATACACGATGGTAAAAACTAAAAAAAGAAAACTTAAAAATCAAAGTTCACTGAAACGGAAGATAGTCGGATTCAGTTATTAACTAATCTCACAATTAAAGAGAAAATTCGAAAGGAGAGAATTTGAATTTGATAACGCGATATTAGCGTGACTGGGCAAAAATTTGCGATAATTAATACGAGTCTTAACTGCTGCAATAACACTAAATAGCGCAGGGGCAATGAAAATCGCTACTTAACATCAGTAACATTTTTATCATTACCCATTATAACTGCTACTTTGAAGTGTTTCAGGGATCTAATCACGAGACGAAAGGCTAATAATTATCAATCGCTACTTCTGCACGGCCATTACATTAAAATGGTAAATAGCCGTTGCTGCGTCGTCTGTGCCGTAGTACGACTGTATTAAGGAAACAGTTTATCTGATTTGCCAAAGGTTCAGCGCGTAATAACACGATTTGAACAAAAAAGGAAAACAAAAAAGAAAAAAGAATCCACGCTCTACCCGTTGGACCGTGATGGCAGAATTTATGCACTCGACCATCAGGAGAGGATAAAATGCGCGATACCGCGAACGCATCGGCTGGATTATATTTTCGCGATAATTAAGTAAGCCGGGGCAAAGATTGCCTCAATAATGTTTGTTAATGCGGGATCTTTATCGTCGGTTGTAACGGTACTATTGCCGAGATAAGGCAAAATCAAAACCCGTGCGCTGTCCACGTACGCTCTTGTACCGATCGGTCATATTAATGCGCACTTTGCATATTCATAAGCGCCAAACGATGATAAAACATTTCCTTAAAGCCGACGCGCATATATTGTGTTCCAAGCCTATTTACGCGGTTCTGTCGCAAGGCACACAACCTGTTGCCAACAATTTCGTTTGTTTATAATAGTACAGACAATTAAGAAACATGCCCCAAATATATTGAAATATAAAAAGAAAAGCATAAAATACAGAGTTGGTTCTTGTTATTTATCTCCGACCTTTTACCTACCTTTGATGACGAATCGTTGGGTCGGAAGACAAAAGTTAATTGGTCTGATTTGATTGTTTCAGAAGCCAGATAGCACCCGCTGGGTCTACGTCGAACAACAAATCACAGGAGGAAGACTGGCAGAAAGTAGGTAACGTATCACGACCGATTGACAATGATAAGAAAAAAATGAGCAGAAAGAAAAAAGGAAAGAAGGCTGTGAAAGCTGATATCGCGAACGGCGACCTGCTAGACAATAAGAAAGACAGGAAGACGACGAATGAAAAACAGGTCGAGTCGCCGAACCCCTATGCTCAAAAGGAACAACAACCGAGACTGATAAGAGGCTATTCACCCCCTAACGAGAGACTGATAAGAGGAGGCTATATACCCCCTCACCTGAGATGCAATCGTCAACTCGTTTCTTGCTATACAGATGACATCTCTGAATGATTAGAGCGAGCCTTGCCTTGCACAGGTCCTTTTGTACTGCCCTCGACGGCTCGATATAATATGTTACTGTATCCGTAATATATCCAACACACAAAAGGGTTCGTGTGAATTGCGGATGTTGTTTAAGAATTGCTGAACTTTTAACTGCTCGATAAGTTTTATTTTAAACAGTGAACTTGATTTGATTGTCTGATTGATTGGAAAAAAAATATATCACAGTTTAATGCTTTGAGGATAGAGTCTAGTTGGTGCAGCAACTTGTTGCTATTTCTGAGTGTGCAATAGGACCAGACCTAACTGCCTAAGTTCAAGCCACAACGATGACAAACAGATTCTGTAATGTGTCCTCAGAATAGTATTCGTTCATCTTTTATCGACCCTAGTGACTTAGCTTTAATAAATAATTGTAAGGACATGTGCTCGAGTTTGGCGTCATCCATTCTTTTTTTTATTTATCTATAAAACAGTGTAAGTGGTTGAGACTCTGAAAATTGCCAGAAATTTTACAATTACAATTCAGTTGATTAAATAATTGATAGCATTTGAGACAGGCTAAGATGTGATTTTAAATATTTGAAAGAAACCATCTATCGTTTGTTCAGTTTTTTTAAATATCTTTCTCGAGGTAAATAAATCAAATAAATTTATGTGTCCGTGTCTCAAAAATTGAAATTCAACTTTGGTACTTTTTTCTAGATATTTTTTTGTAAACAAGTTTTATATTTCAATATGTTGATTATGACAAGGCGTGTAATTTTAACATTTTAACAACTTCGATGCAAAAGTTATTGTCACAACTACAATCTGAATACTGCCAAATAATTTATTAATAAAACTGAGGGGTTGTTTGTTATTTAAGATTTTTTACTTTGTAAGTAATTTTTGAGCTTTACGTTTTAGGAAGCCACTGTATGATTATTCACAAAATATATATTTGATTACAAGAATCATATTTGTGCAATAAGAAACCATTACCTTTGTTCAACATATATTTTTTAATTGTTACATTTGAATGAGTGTTACATCTGATTAATAATTATATTTTAATGAAATATTGTTTATGCTTTGAATTCAAAAAAAGTATCTGATCTTCGGCATAGGTAAACGTGGACGTAAGAGGAAGGGTTCGCCAGCCGACAACCAGCCGGAAAAGAAGATGTTTGAGGAAAACGATACGTGGTCTTAAACTCATCATGGATGTTTACAACGCAGCCCAGAAAATGAATTCGATTTCTTCAGATTTTTTCCAGTTTTCTTGTAATTATATATTTCATTTTCATCGTATCAAAACAATTGATATGAAAATCAGAAAAAGAAATCAATTTTCCAGATCGGAATTTTGGTTCGATAAGGAAATATAAATTGTATCAAATAAAATGTTGGTAAAAAAACTAAGTAATAGAAATTAATTTTCTACCAAAGTCGTGATCAAAATGTATATTTTTGATTAAACATGAAAACGTAGAACTTATATATAGAATAAGTTTTAGGTTTATGTTCTAATTGTATGGGACAGGGTGAAGTACCTAAAAAAAGAAAACGTTTATAGAAAAGTGATTTGTGAAATTATTTTATTTCTTCTGTTTTTATACAATTTTTTTTATCAACCACTATCCCAATTAACATAAGTTGACTCTTTCTTTTCAGATAACGTTGAACATTTTTGGGATTTCCAAGGGCATTGCTTTTTCTAAACCAAGGCACATGCCGCATAGAAACCCCAACTCTGCTACAACGATTGTACCCCCTGTCGGAGCCCCGCTGACTATTCGAAGTATCAGTACCTAAAAACATGATTAGTAGAATGTTGTAAGTTTAAATTTGTTTGTTTTGTCAATTTGAGATTTTAAGCATAATTGCTGGACGTTTCGTTTGTTTGATTTAAAGACAACAAGTTTTATCTGACTGGACGACACAGATGGCGTTACAAGGTCTGGCTGTAATGATTACTTCTTTGGTCGTATGTGGCGCGAGATTTACTATGCCCAGCAGCAGATCGCGCGATCCGCTACATCACGGACAATCATACAACTTCGTTGGCTGGTATCGAGATATGGCCCATAAGTACCTACGGCTACGTGCATACATTACGTCGCGGCTCAACGTGTTACACGTACGCGATACCACATCGATACGAGAAACCCTCGACTATTTTGCTATTCGGCTCACCCACGCACCCCCTCTGAAAACACGATTTACGTGCTGAGATTCCTTGCGATTTGTTGCCGCGTGCAGCTTCTTTTGTGATGCGCTCACGATACTTTGCCGATTGATCGACAGATTAAATGCTTTTCCGATGATACCAACGCCTTGGGCTTAATTCAGCCACTTGCAACCCTTCATTTTTTTTATTTCCATTGTAATTTGACTTCCAATTTTCAACAAATTCGCTTCAAGTGAAACAATAAATTCATCTTGTTTTAAATTTATCTTACATTATGCAATACCTAAAACTTGAACATGATCAGTTTTAATCAAATTAGTAGTTTCAATCCGCTGAACTGAACATTAAGAAATAAAATGAACAGTGCATACTGATGCAACTGGAATATAATATTTATTCGCGAAATTTCAAATAAACAAAGTTGAATGTTATTTTAAATAGTGTATTAGTGTATTTTATATAGTAATGTAACTAGTGTATTTCATTATTTTATACAAGTTTACTTATGCACTTATATTTTTAGGGAATGGAAGAGCCTTTCCCTAGTTTGTTTGGCATATCTCGTGACTACTGTAGCAACGGTAATTCAAGTCGCAAGCATCGACATCGCGCCTGCCGTTTTAACAGATACGCTTCTAATTGGCGAATTATTAATAAAATGTGAAAAACGGGAAAGTCGCGTCACGCCTGGTTAAGCAACACAGAAATCGTTGGCGCGTTTTATGGCATGCTCGCATGCGATGCTTATCCGGCGCATTCGATTCGTTTGCAAGATACTTTTTTGGTCGTTCATTCAGAAAACTGGATCGTTAATTTCACGATCGCACAATTTACGATTCGGATCGTAACTTATACAATCAGCATGGTTTATTCTACTTTTAAACTCGGCGGTTTCTCATTGCGACGTGCAATTTACCACAGGCGAATCATAAATATATGAATTATGCTTGTAATGTAAATACGCCGGTGTGTGTGCGCGCCGGGAAAACATTTTTTTTCTCTCCGACGTTCAATCTGCAAAATTTATTCCCCCGTTTCATCGCTCTTTTCAACTTTACCGATTTTCAATCACCCGACATTTTTCTAACTTTGCTTCTCAGCGAGTTTCATTTATAATCAATGCAAATAAATCGGTCTGTCGATCTTCACTAATCTCTCCCCCGACCCCCCGTTCGTTCTGTCAATTTTGTTACATATTTATTAATGCGGTACACCAATTCACACAACCGAGCCAGTGAAGAGAAAATGCTTATAACGTATACGATTGCGCAAACGATCGTGTTCATTTGAATGAATAAAGAAAGAAAAAGTCTCGCGCAAGTCCATTACGCCGATATCCGCCGCAAAATCTTCGCGATTCTTTTTCACCTATTCTCGTATTAGAATCGAATCGCCATTACATTTACACGTTATTGCCCTCGACGATTTGTTCTGCCCCGACTCGACACTCGCAATTAAATCCCTTCCCCCCTCTCTCTCTCTTACTCTCTTCTCTTCTTATCTATCTTCGCTTATTGAAATAATATATCAGATCATTAATTTTGTTGTGATTGTTAGTGCACCGTTTCGAAAGTTCCTTTTCTATACCCGTGAGTTTCTCGATTTGTCTTCTTTGTGCATTCTAATTCTCGTCATGCTCATTTTCACTTCATTAAATAGTTGCTCTTTTTTTTTCTTACAGACAAAAAGTGATTCATCGTGATTTTTTTCCGCGGCGAAATCATCGATCGAGTGATCTTAACCGCGGCGAATAAAAAAAAAAAGAAAAAACGCCGATGTTGCTTGAGAAAAAGTGCCCTCCCCCTTCGTCGATCTAAACCGAGCAATAAAACTCAACAAACGATATTGATACATCCTGAGTAAACGCTTCGTAACATGACCAAAGAAGCCGCGCGATAAAAACTGGTCCTCGGGCAAGAAGAAGTCTGTGATTGTAAATCGTTACACGTGTAGCATTAATTGTGAAAGGCTCTTCAAAAAGGCGTGTAAAATACAACTTTCTGTGGAAAAAAAAAACTTTTTAATTCGAGAGTGACTATTGAAAAAATTGAATTATAAAATTAGGTGATACATTTTGGTCCCCTCTTCTTTGATCTATTCATTGTGTTTTTTATGGCGGTATAATGTTATAAAAATCTTGTAAACTTTTTGCCTCCGTACCCCCTCGGGGCTGCTGAGAAATAGAAAATAATAATGTTCAACACACGAAGAGTTATTAGACTTTTACTGTCTTCTTATTACAAATCTCAACGATACTGCGCACGTTAAATGTAAATATAAACTTTTTTTTATCATGCCACAAAAAGCGGATGGTTATTACTTTGATTTACATTTTTTGCACGATAATTAAGATACCGACTCGCGGTTCCCAAAACGCTCGGCTATAAAGATATGAAAAATGACTCCGGTTTTATTGTGTACTTGGTTTTGAGAACTTTAATCCACGACTTAATCAGGGGATTAAAATAAAAATAAAAGAACGGGTGAAAAAAACTTATCTTTTTTGTTGTCACGACAATGACAAGGTGAGAGGGGAGGCGAAATTGTTGTTAGATAAAAAAGAGCGATAAAACTGGCGAAGAGAATCGGATGATCTTTCGCTGCTGACAAAAAGCATGCAAATAAAACCGACTTCCATTTCACGGCCGAAGGCACCGCCGCAAGTACCCGCCGCGTTATTTGACGATAAAAGTGTGCGTTTCAGTAATACCGCGAGAATTCCGCGCCGCAGATAATATTTCTTTTCTGTTCTTCAATTCCTCTGAGAATAACCGCGCTCATTTATTTCATAAGACCAAAATGCTTGGCTCCGATTAGATATCCGCATATTTACCTGCCGGCTGTAATTACGCGATTTTTCGTTCAATCCCTCCTGCTAATGTGCTTTCCGGGTTCCGCGACGAAAAATGTCGAAAAATATTCGCATCTCATTAGCACCCGGGTTCGGATAATTGTTATCTAAATTACTCGAATTAATAAAAGTGCAAATGGAAATCATATTTTTACAAGAATAAAAAGAAAACAAATTTTTGTTTTTCATATTTGAAAATAGTTTGCGTTTCAATATCGAATCTTCATAATTATTTTGTTTTTGCAGTGAAATTCGTCAGGAATCACTTCATCAATCTTGGACGGATGAAAAACAAGATGACTCGATAAATGGAGCACACCAAAAAAAACGGGGTAATAATAATGATGGTCGTCGGATAAATTCCACAGAGGAATTGAGCCTGAAACAGTCGACCTTACATAGCGGCATGCCACCGCGAGTCAGCAGGATCGCTGAACTAAGTATGAACGCGTGTAAGCGCGGAGAAACAGGAAAAAGCGGGGCCAGAAAGAACCGCTCGCAGGGCGACCTCTGGCGCATCCTTCGACGCTGCTGACTACGGACTCCCTGCATCGTCTTTCGAATTCTCAAGTGTTCCAGTTGCGCTATGCCACCCGCCAGGCAAACGGTGTTCACAACCGACTGCCGCGAAATACGTTTCGCAAAAATGGACCGTCTCATTAACTCGACTGTTGTTTTACTTTCATTTTTATAACGATTTTCTTTTCACGTTGATTCATTTGTTTCTAGACCGTGCCAGTATATTAGTTAGCCACATCTAACAGATTTCATTTCATTAACTAACTAACAATAAACAATTGAATATCCATTTTCATATGCCTGAACGAAGAAAAAAGAACAAACAAATTTGGCACAGATTTATTCTTTGAGTCTTAATTGATATATAATTACTTTTATTCGTACTTCTATAATTGAAACGATCTATTAAAAATTTTTGTAATTTACAATCAATTTGCAAACATTTTTATTCTAAAATTTTATTGAAAATACAAAGGTGTATTTATTGATTGTTTTGTTACCTCACCTAGGTTCGAATATGATGAACTGGAAGAATGTGCCGCAAGTAACTTGGGACTTAGCAGGCCAGTAGGATTCAATATCAGCCACCACAGGACCACTAAGGCCCAAATCACTGGTAGCAATAAACCACAATCTCACTAGCTCGGTCATCATTATGTAAATCTGAAAACAACGAAATGAACCTTGTAAGTTATAACGACCGACAATGTTTATTTAATATTTGTAAAATTGACTTGGGGTCGAGCAAAACAAAAATCGAAATAACTAAATAAATGCAGTAGCCGAACGAGTTGGAGGTTGATAAGAGCAGCGCACGGTTAATAGTTAAGAAACACGTAACTCGCTGGTATTGTGTGCGTGTGGATGGAGAACGCGGATAGGAAACCGTGGCCGAAGGTGTTGCATGAATCGTCGGTGCATTGGGATTAGAGCGATTTGCAAGTCGCGAGATTATGCCACTCGACACGCCAGGGCTCGGTTGCGCGTGTTGTCAGATAAATTCTTCCTTTTTACATAGCGGTTCGCGCGAGTCTGCGCACATCCGTTTCGCGAATATGTTAGGGTTATTAATTTCAGCGCGAAACTGGCAGAGATCGCTTACGAACCCCAGGCGATGACTGCAGATGTGAAAATAATAGATATACTCGGCGAAGGAAATTCAGTGCTTATACGTAACATAACTATCCCGCTATTTTTTGTTTTGTTCTTTTTTTGTCTTTTTTTACAAAAAAAAAAAAATATATTTTTTATTTGAACCTGTTGTCTGACAAATTTACAACCATCCAAGGAATATCAAAAACTTGTAGTTTGTCTAGTTCTGAGATTTTGCAATGATAGAAATCGTTATTATATTATCCTTCCTGTGCATTTTGCACTTCTTATCTCGACCGCTCTGCGTTTATTACAATCGCTGTTCTCAAACGCGCCTTTTAGGATTTTGCAACTCCGCACTCCGGTGCCGGATCGCTTTTGCAAAGAAATTTCATCTAACACACTGGGATGGAAAATGAGAACGTACTTGACTCTCACGCTGATGCGATAATTAAATCGTTTGGATGTTGCGGCGTTACGAAACTGGCTTGTAAGTGAATAATGGAATTTGCACTCGCGCGTTTCCTTGAGAACGCCTCAATAGGCTCTCTTTTTGGGGGAGATGGTTTGTAATTCTCAAATTATACAATATAAATGTCCAAATGAATTTTCTTACATGCACAAATTTGATAGTCACAATTGTCTAACTTTCTAATACGGTGTTATTTGATACATTCGATTATAATCATAAATTGTATGTATCCAAAACTCAATTTATCCACCTCATTGACCCACAAAAAAATTATACCTCCATAAAAGAGAGACGATTTTTAATTTTTTTTTGCAATAAATGAGATTTTTTCCAATCTAATTAGGTGAATTGGGTCTGATCAGACCTGAACTTTTGTTCTGGTTTGTCTCTTTACTTTAGCAAGTTCTACAACATTTTTAGAATATCAGAATGTGTTCAGTTGGTTTTAAGTGTACAGACATTTATAAACATCATTACGTAACATTTTATTCAATGATAATCTGTCGATCTGTTTATTTTTAAATAAATTTTGTAATTTAATAAATTATTATATTCTGTAAAAACAGAAAATTGAATTGAAAATTGAAAATCAGATCTGCTCTAATAAACTTTTACTAAATACTTACGACACAATTCGACAAAATCATGCCTGTTAAAGCAGATGCTGCAAACTGTTTGTTTCATCGAAACCTTTAATTTCATGTTTTAATAATTAATTTAATTCAATTTTATATATTTTAAGAACATTTATTTTTTTTGTATTAGAATTTTTTATATGTTTACTCGGAATTTTATATTTACTATAAGAAAGGCCTCGTCGCAAGAAAAAGCACTCGATCAAGTTACTTGGCCATAAAAAGGCACCAAAATACTATAAATCAAAGAAAATATAACAAATAACATATGGCGTTCGGTCTTAGTACCGAGCGTTGTCCGCGGCCTTTATCTCAGGCCCAAACTTATTTTCCACGATCGGATTTCCGATCGTAAAATATAAGTGGCACAACATCATTTTTTGATGAAAATAGCAATAAACATTCCTTCTCAGAATTGCCCCTCTCTGTGGGCACAAATTCAGAAATGTACGTTGTTGTCCAAAACTTAGAAGACACGATCTTCGCTATTCGGTGCGAGCTCAAACCGGTCGTTTCGTTCGAGTGCAGCATTCTCTGCACACAAGTCGAACGCACTTACGCGTTAGTGTACAATACACTGGGCGAAACGATTATCTTACAAGTAACGCGATCGAGGCCAAACTTTGCTCTTTCAAAATAA
>JAPYZS010000661.1:0-37254 GCA_030522925.1 Trissolcus japonicus | reverse complement strand
TGTGTTTAATTGAGATTTCATTCGGCGCAACTGCGTAAAAAAATTTTCGGCGCAAATGCATAAAAAAATTTTCGGCGCAATTGCATGAAAAAAATTTCGACGCAATTGCACCCCTACTGAACGACAATTTTTTATCAGTTTTTAAAGGATCAGCGCAACTGAGTACGCCCCCCGGATTCAATAGGGGGACTAGCGCTCGAACAGTCTTTTTTCAAATCGAAAAAGTATCGAGAAAATTTTTTTTTTTGATATACTTTACTTTAATAAGTAGTTAAATTGTTCTTTAGATCATAACAAACAATTTGGCTACATAAAGTATATCGAAATCAAAATTTTTCTCGATACTTTTTGAATTTGAAAAAAGGCGGTCCGAGCGCTAGTTCCCTTATTGAATCAGCCCTTCAATTGGTATGCAAGTTGTGGAGTATAAGAAAGTGAAAAAATATCACAGCTATTGGTTTCTAATTTTTATCGAATGAAAAATTAAAAAAATTATCATTGTCTAAATTAATTCCTCAAATTTTCTGTTTTTCCTTTCTGATTGGTGTTTTTTTTATAAATAGGATTACCTTGCTTTAGCACAAAGTTAACTTTACACGAATGATTTCAATTGTCTAAATAATTTTAAAATGTGTTAGTAGATCAAAATTTTGATATGACAGAATGATTTTGAATGAAAAATCTTAGCGGGTTTTCGATAGTATGTGCATTTTTCAAAAAAAAAAGTTATTTGGTTTAACTTCCCTAGTAAAAAGGAACATATATTTTCCATACATAAAACATATATTGACAATATATTATTTCAGAAATCATATATTATACATATATTGATAATATATTGACCATACATTTAGAATATATGGCTAATATATGAACAATATATTAATTGTTTTTGAAAATTGCTCATATATTGCCAATATATCGTCCATGTATGAAAAATATGAAAACATACATGGTCAATATATGATTTGCTAAAAATAATATATTGTCAATATATTGATAATATATGAAAAATATATAATCTTTTTTACTAGGGTTATAGTTAGGAAAATCACGATATCAAACTCGCATCATACCGAGTACGCGATACCATTGGAGAGTTAAAAAGTACCAAATTAACAAATAAAAAAGAGAGGGAATTTGAATGTTGAAGAATTGAACTAGCTAAATTTTTCGACAAGCTCATTAAAAAGGGTATCACGAATTAGTCTATTTTATTCAACTCGTCAAAGTTGTCCACTCGAGACGCTTCGAGCAATGAACCTGCACCTTCGACTTGGTTGTGCTACAGCTTAGGAAGCACGATTACCAGACGCCTCTGCAGCATGATATATTCCCGAGTGTAGTCACGTAAATTAAGCGTGAGTCGTTGAACGCTATTATGGATAATCATGAAATTAAATATGTCTCAACTTGGTTCGTCTCCGGTTTGTAAATGTACATAAGACGATGAGTTCAACATTAAGCTGAATCTCGTATCGGGTAAGATCAAGAGATTTGCGCCAATCGAGTTAAACCAACTCCAACAACTAATTTCAACACATTTAAATGTCTGCTGTATAAGCCCTCAGCAAAAACTCCATTTTTTTTGTTTGTTAAACATTTCTTCCGGCAAACGAACTTCCGTCAAATGAGAGGAATAATTATTTACCATTCACTTTCATTTTACAATTAATTTATTTATTTCATTTATGTAATTAAGTTTTTAATTCAACACCGCCATGATAAATTTAATTACCGATTTTCAAACATGTTTTATCATCAGTTTCATACATAAAAACACGTTTCAACGCCGGTAATCAAATTCATCATGCCAGTATTGAATTTATTAATTAATTAGATCAGATAGAAAATAACTCCGATAGGAACAAAATTCGGGTTTACAGATTTTTAGAGTTGTTTCAATTTGAACGAGTGTGCAAATTACACAATTTATTTTTGAATAAAGAAACAAAATAAAAAAACCGACTGATTTGACTGGATCGAGTTTGAGTAATTCAGGCTTAAATGACTTATATGATTGAAAGTGTCACTCAAGTAAATTACTTCGTTTAAGTGGCAAAAAATTAAACATTGACATTTTTATTATACGTATCGATCAAATTAAAGTTGACATAATCTATCTGTCTCAATTTAATAGATTCAAATTGTTATAATTATAAAAAAAAACTTTCAATCATCTTAGGTAGAAAGTGTTTGAATTGTTTGGTACTTAACATTTCTTGATGACTAAAGTTTAATCAAATATCCACTAAAGAATTCTATCGAGTACCAAAAATGGAAAACTCTTAGAATTAATTAACACTTAGTAATACAAATGAAGTTTCAAACTACCTCGAACGACGAGACGCAGTTATTTTGAAAATGCCAATAATTTTGCGACAGTACGGAATAACCACTTAAGTGGGATTATGATTTTGCATGTACACTTAACTGGTTGTTCCTCACAACCACAGAATTTATTTATTAAATAAAACTAGCCCTAGTACGTCAAGTGACTCAGTATTCTTCTTCTTAGAATGAATAAAACAAAAAATTGTTTGTTATTTATAAGCATTTACGCTATTTTGGAAAAAAGTAAGACATACTTTGCGATGCAGTCAACACTGTTTGTCTGGACATGTGCTTGACGCTCCTGAGCGGCATTTGAAATTTCAATGAATAAATAAAAGAATACATGAAAATTTTTTTCAACTAACAAATTATTTATAATAAAAGCACTCTTATCAACTTTTGTATACAATTGTTCAATAATATGCTATATTTTTAATGGAATCAGCCAAAATGACTGCGTGTCGTCTATCGAGGTATTAGACAATGAAGAATATTGTACAAAAATAATAAATAATAATCATTTAAATTCAGAAATACTTTCTTTAATTAAAAAAAAACAAAGTCAAGAAATTTGATGTAAATCGGTCAGTAGTTGAAGATGTAGGCTTTGCTTCCGTCGTTCTAGTGTTAAATAAAAATATTTCAAGGAACATAAAATACTACAGTTATACAGAAAATTAATTGAATACGACTCTAAAAAACGAGCATTTGCTAAGTTTGATTTTGCAACATTTAATTAGGTAGATTTGATGAAATGATTTTTCCACTTCGTCTGCACACAGAAAGCCTTCCGACACAAAAGAGACAAAGTGGCTACTACAAACGTCGTATCATCCAGCTTATCCACTTTTCTATGTATGCTTTAATAAAAATAAATTCTACTGCGGCTACTGCTCATGAACTAAAGTAAGAATAAAATTAATCCTTACATGTATAAAAGATTTTTTACACGACAAGACACAACTTATTACATTAACTAAACAGCAGCATGATAAAATTAATTATCCAATTAGAAATTAACTTTCGTTTTCAAATAACTTGTTAAAAAATAATAATAGAAAAGATCGCCAAAATAAACAAAATTGTGATTAAAATTTTCATTTCGATTTTCTCGATTGTGGCAATATTTTTATACATGAAAGGAACGAAAGTTTTTTTTGGGGAGCGTACATAATTGGTCTTTTTCCGGACTATCAAAACATTGTCACAGCGAAAGTTTTCTGTGCACTATAAAATCATGGAAAAGAAAAAAAAGGTAGATAAAAGTGTGCAAACTGCGTCGCACTGCAAAGGACGCTTCCTCGGACCCTGCGCGTCTTGTGTTTTGGGATCGATCAACTCGTATGAGGGGTGATAATGCTGTCTGTTGAGAGTGTGATTATCCGATATTCGAGACAACATCGGTCAAGAAATAAATAAATAAATAAATGAAAGGCTTGCAGCATTTCCTGAATTCGACATCTACAGGGGCGGGTCTTGCATAGGTGCTAACAGAAAATCGATGCAAATATACCAGGGTGTCACTAACTCCTATCATACTTCTCTGTACACACTGCAAAATTCAGAATATATAAAATAAAAAAAAAAACATATAAATATATAAATGCTATATAAAAATCAGTCTTAAAAAATACTTTTTAAACATGTATAACCGTAAATGTCATTCTATTTTTTGATCGAGATGAATTTATCCCATGATGCTCAAAATGTGATCAGACAGAAAATTTTCTAATAAATGGTGTAAATTGAATTTGAAATATATAATTGATCTTTCTGTTTGATCATTTGGAGATAGATAAATTGTATATTAATATAATGACTTGACATGTCTGAGATCAAACGAATGTTTTGTCTGGTAAAGGCTTACCTCAGAGGCGATGTCCGGGAAAGACTTGTCGTTCGTGTGGCACCTTTTCTGGGGTACTCCGCGCTCTGTCTGATAGGTGCGCGCGACGGAGAGTCGCGAAATTGATAAGGTAAAAACGTATACGGTGCACCGCGACTGCGCTGCCTCGACTGACTAGCACTAGCCTCTCTGTTTGTTCGGCCCCTCTTTCATTTGGAATCCGAATCCAGCAGTTCATCTCCGAAGCCAACCGAACCACTTCGGCCATTTTCGCGTGTCGAATCCGCTGCATCTCAATATCCACCACCGGCATTCACAGCCACGCCAACATTTTACTTTGGAATCGTTCCAGTTCCAATTCTATCTCCACCTTCTCCCTTTTTTTCTACCACAATCATTGTTACTTCTGTCGTTTTGATTATCATTGTATGGACATCAATCAACTTCTGATGCCAGTCTAATTTCTCACCCCGATCCTACGGGTTCACTATTTTTTTTTCTTTCCCTTTATTTTCATATTTCATTCTGCTGATTAAGTTTTTTTTCCCCCATTCAGTTTCAATAAAGAAAAAAAGAAATGAAACTGGATACAGTTTTACGTACGTTGATTAAAATTTGTGTGAATTCAAATGAATTCATCGATGAAACAAAAAAAATACCAATTGCAGTACATATATTTAAAAATGTCCCAACGTCTTGCACACTTGAACTTGAGTAAATTTCCGGTGGCCATTTTGATTATACAGTTGAAAGTTAAAGTAGTCGAAACAGAATTAGCTCGTTTAGCTTAATTGCGTTAATAAAACCGTGATTTCCTGTCACGCTTGGTGCAGTTGTCAACGCATTAGTGTGTCAAATCGGCTGACATTGCAGAATCATTCCCGCGAACTTTTAGCTGGTTGTTTAAGCTCTGGAAACGCTGTGAATATTTTGTAACCGATTTAATTGGATCTCATCAATGTTAGAGATCAGTAAATCTCGATAATAATAACAATGTTCGAAACCATTTTGACATGTTTTAACAGCGATTCAAGGGGATGGCTCAAGCATGGCGATACCTTCAAAACTAGTTCAATTTCTGAGCTAACATTTCAACATTTTTTATAACAAAAACCATACCAGCCGATCCTTTGATATTAGAAGAATTGACTGAAATGGATTTTGTTACAAAAAATTTTGAAATGTTGGCTCACACACTGAACTCGTTTTGAAGGTATCACCAGGCTTGAGCCCTTCCCTTAAGACTCTAGAATAACTCTATACGCAATACATTTAAAAGAAAACCAAAAATATTAAACGAACAATATTAACTGTTTTCAAAGCAATTATTTAACAAAATCAACCATTACAAAATAATATAGCAAAATAATGATTGAATGTTCGCATACTTGAAACTAACAAAACACACAAATTGGTTTACAAGTTATTCACGTACGAAATTGCAAACAATCGGTCAGTGTTTTGTGGGTTTCATTATTTTTTATAAGTTCGTAAAAAATTGTCGTATTCGTACGTTTTATTATGTTTTTGTAAATGAAAAGTTGTTTTTTTGGTAAAGAAGGAAATTATCGATAGGCTTATACTATCGATGTTTACCGATCCCTCATCAATGCCAGCAATTTGGAATCAGTTCCAATCGCTCAAGCTAATGAATCAGCACGAAACAAACGTGCGGATTAATTTGGGGTCGCGTGTTAGACATCGTTCGCGTCGCGAGAGGGATGGAACAACAGAAGAAGGCAAATGCGCGGAATTACGAAAAAACACATCTCTTCTCTTTATTGATTTCCAATTTTTTCCATTCGCTCAAAGAGCGGCATGTGATTTCGAAAACAATCGCACATCCGCTCCTTTGAATATATATACTTTACAATAACTGTTGTTCATTTCATGGCTACTGATAGAAAACTGATTGTTCTCTAAGACAATACAGACATAGCAAAACAAATTTTATATTCCGATTATAATTATCCGGACCCAGACATGTTGTTAAGAAAGGTTCTAATGGATATAAGCGAAAGTCTTGATTGTTTAGTTAGAAAATAACTGTCATTAATTTTACCATCATCATTTGCAGAGCACGAAGAAAACGTACAAAATTATTGAATTTGTTAGAGGAAAAGGCCCTTTGGGATGAAAAAAACTCTTGAGCTAGAAATGTCATAGCTATTACTCTAAGCAGAGCGACCAGAACCGTGACAATCTGCTGTTAGATCACATACTTATCAACAGCATTTAGATCAGTTAAAAAAAACCACTGAGTTCAAGTTCGGCAGTTTTTGGTTTCAGTTCAGTCGCTTGTCAGAGTTGCGGAACAGTTTTCAGTCAGACTAGATTGTCGTCAAAGTCGTGTGTCCTGTCAAAGTCACGGGATCTGTCAAGCAACTCGGAAGTCATGAGTTAATGCACTTTCATTATGCTGTTTGGGATATTCAGCTAAGAACATTCGTGTTGTTATGTCTGTATTGATCTAAAAAAAGCAATCGCTTTTTATTGATGAAAACGTAAAATGCATTTCAAAAGACCAAGAGAAAAAGAAAATAGAGGAAATATATATATAAAAAAAGATTAATTCTCAAGAAAAAAAAAAAAAAAAAACAGAACGATTCAACAAAGAAAGTAACAACTGTAAAATACCTACGGCGTTGTAAAAGGAAACGGTGATACATGACATGTTTGAAATGCACGCTACGAAATAAGAGTATATAGACGAAGAGCAAAACGGTTCAAGTTTCCGTCGTGGCGTTGTGACGGAAGAAAAAGAAATTAATAAAACAGGCCAAACTTGGTACCATCTTGGAGTTCTGCTTGACCAAGTCGCGGAAAAAAGAAGAAAAGAGCAAAGAGACACTCCCACGCATTCGCCACTCATACACCGTAGAAGTCTAAACATTGATATCACATTCAAAGTAATCGCCTCCTCTTGTTGGGTTTTATCATTTTCAAACTTGATTCGAGTTCTCTTTGTGTTCCTTCTTCCTCACCCTTCTTTTGCTGCTGCAACTCTTACACCCCAGCTTCCTTTGCCGATTGCAAAAGCTCGCCAAAAGAAGTGTCTAGACACTGACGCAACTCAGCGTAACTTACCACTAAGACACTTTGCTCGTCACGCGACATTAGGCAAATCTGCAAACAAAATTCATGATTTAACTTTCGTTGCATCTCTTCTGCACATTCGCAACACTTGTTTTTATGGCAAAATAAATAAATAAAAATTATAAAAAGTGACAATATTTTAACTTGATATACCAATCATAGCATAATGAAATTGAAAATTACTTTATCATGAGATCCTGAATCAAGTTTGTTGAGGCAAGAGACTACGTGGGCTATGTCGAGCCACGGTTTGCCGTCGGCTGTAACTTGGTGAAAAACATAATCCCGGAACAATTTGAGCATGTAACGGTCGCCGGTTTCCGCCCATGCGGGTTCCATGTTGAGCTCCGGTCGTTCATTTATTGTTGCAAGCTTCACCAACAGTTTGAACAGTCGGCCATTCTCCAGTTCTTTTGACAACTCATTTTCCAAAACGTCGGAACGGATTTGCGCCGCGTCCAGCTGAGTGTAAAATCGCGCGCCGATCATTGGCATGAGGTCCGTGACCGTCCTTCGAGATTGATTGGACAATAGATACCTGCAACAAAACGTGTCGATTTACATTGCTCATTCATATTTGTTGAACTCGTTCGACCAATAGATAGTTGAACAGCCCACTCACATGATAAGATTACGCAAATCAGTGGAGTAAGAACGAGATACAAGCTCCAAAGAAGATTGAATGTTGTCACGGTGAACTGCAAGCAAACTGCGACAAGCCAGAGCAAGCACCAACTTGCCTAAAGCTAGCAAATCCTCCTGCTGGTAATGAGTTAACAAGGAATAATGGTTGGCTGTGTTACCGTCATATGTCACGACATCCGGCACAGCGGCACAACTCAAACGAAGTCGAGTGCGCGACGTTAAAAGTACTTTGGTCGGGTCCAGACATCTGTAAGCTAAACCTGTGCAAAAACAATACCTTCGTTTTAAGATTCTGTCTATCTTTATCTTCTTTTTCTTCTTTTCTGACTCAATATAATCATACCAGCAGCATGAACGACACGCAACGCGGCAGTGAGCTGGATGATGTAACTCCAGATAACGCTTTCAGGTAACATGCTGCTGTGTTGCTGACGAAGGATGGTGTTTTTGGTATGACTGTAGGGCCGGGGTGCATTTGGATCAGACGAAAATGGATCTGTATAGCCATTCATTTCAGAAGCCGAGAAATGCTTGTTCAGTAATGTTTCTGATCCAGGATGATAATCATAAACAAAAACTATGGCTGAAAGCATACAAAACATTTGTCTTATTTTTGTTACCTTAATTGATTTGATACATTTTAAATTCAAGTTCAATGATGTTAGCTTACAATGATCACCGAACGCCTTAGTGGTAAAAACTTCTCTGAGTTGAACTAAATTAGTATGCGAAAGTCGTTTCCATGAATCGGTAGTGCCCATGCATTTTGTATTGGCCAATCGAAAATCTGAAAACAATTGATCATTATCATTTATATCTAAACTCAACCAATGAGGTATTTTGATCAACTAAATATAAGCACCATGCACTCGACGTAAACAAAAACGAGTGCCAGTTTTGATGTTGGTAGCTTTGTACGTAGATGTCTGGTATCCTAAAACGCTAGAGGCAGGCTTATGAATGGGCTCAAGCGGACACAGCTCATGATAGTTGTCCACTTCATTCGGCAGGTCTGGGAAACGGGTGATGTCTGGCTGGGCCAGTGTTAGAGCGTTTTTCTGGATTATGTCAGCGCGCAGAGCATCGCTCACAAAGTAGCTTGGCGTTGCTTGTGGCGGCGGAGTTGACGGAGCCGAACCTCCTGTCGGTGTTGTTGCTTTGTTCACCTGCACTGGTTGCAGATGGGCCGGTGTACCAGGATACACATAACCCACTTGATTCGCACACACTGTCCCAATCTAAAACATCCATTTCATCATTTTTTTCACATTTCACTCTTGCATTATTCATTTTTTATTATTGTTATCATTCTGTGGCTGTGAGGAAAAACCAATTAACTGCTATTTGAAAACATTAAAAATTAAAACATTTTTTAAACAAAATTAGAGTTCTGAATAATGTTGAAACATGTGAATTATAGTTTTTTGATCCCCGTAGAAACACTTCTTTGAGTTCGTCTTATAAAAGTAGATAAAAAAACAACTTAAAATATGTTTTTAACTTAAATGTACAAAAAAGCATTTAACTGGTTTTTCCTCACAGCCACAGAATTATTAACCCTTAACACATTGTATTTCAACTTTTCCCAAAACGCCATATAAAATAAATGATACAAACAACCATCAAATAAGAAACAATATAGAGTTTGAAATCTCCAAGATACAATTATCATCAAAAACCAATCAATTAATTGTTTATTTATAATTATCTACAATTATTTGTTTGTTAAGTGTTAATTTAACTATTTATTTAATCAGATGACAAAATGATTACGTCATTGGTATCATCTGCATTGACATCAGCGACAGTATTGCCCAGATAAAAGTATGTTGTTCCACCGACGTTTTCTTGAGAATGATAAGAGTTATTAAATAAATTAGGAGAGCTGCTATTGCTACTCGTGAAGCCTCTTCCAGGGACGAATTCGGGGCTCCCGCTAACTTTTTTAGAATCCAAACTCAGGTTCGACAGATGTTTTGTCATCGCCACGGTGTTTATTGCACCAGCAGGACTTTGCCGATTCTGCAAAATAGAATATTAAACAAGCAAATGAACGATGATTGTTCTGGTAAAGTGTCTATCTATTGAAAACGGTGTGATACTGACCATGTAGGTAGCAAGCTTGGATTCCAGCGGGACGCCATTCGTTTGTGGGCTATAGGTAACAAACATTGACGGGTCCATTTCTCCATCAACCGCCTCATTTACCGCCCTGACCAACGAAAAATGCTTCCTATCCTTATTCTTTCCTTTTCCGCCAGTCTTCTCGGTTGACACTTGAGTGATTAATCTGAAAATTTATTCGTTATCAAATGTACAAAACAAAAATAACAAAGAAAAAAATGTTAACAAATATAAATATATTAAAGCGATATAATGTATAATATAATATATAATATATTAAGCGACATAATATATTTTACGAAAATCCTATTTGGTTATCTACGGTCAAAAAGACGATTGCGCGCCGACTCTTGGGTTAAGTACTTAAAGTATCAATTTGTAATACACACACATATATATATATTG
This sequence comes from Trissolcus japonicus, assembly GCA_030522925.1. NCBI lineage: Eukaryota > Metazoa > Arthropoda > Insecta > Hymenoptera > Scelionidae > Trissolcus > Trissolcus japonicus. The sequence continues at coordinate 26,804 of JAPYZS010000661.1, read as the reverse complement.
TATATCCTTACTAATATATAAAAAATGTTATCGTGTTTGTTTTGTTTGTTCAAGCTGAATGAATTACTTGACGAAATCAAATTCTTTTTCACCGGCGTATTATTCCATCCCTTCCTTATATATTTTGTTTATACAGGGTGTTTTAGACCACTCGCTCGCCCCTATTTATTATCTCTCAAAATATTCATTGATTGATGGGAGGAATATGTATCTAATATTTTTGTAAGACCAACCTAATGATACCAACTATTTTTTATTGCAGATTCAGAAACTTTGCATCAAGATAAGTAACTTTTGCTTAAAACTTTTTTCATTATTTTTTTCGTAAATAACGCTGAAAATCGAAAACATGTTTTTTGATATTGCAAATTTTTTCGGTTGATTTTACTTTCACATTGTTGTACAAAGCTTTTGAGGAGAGGGCGGGGCAAGGGTGTTCCGTTTAGTAGAATCCGTTTAGAAAAAGTTGACGAGACCTCTGAAGTTAGTCACGGAGAGAGGGAAACCAACTTCACGTGTAGAGATTGTAGAGAATAAGATTTGTTTCATTCTGTCTTGTACCAACAACTAAAATACTATTAACCTCAAACTGTTTATCATTAACAAATAGCAATAGAAACGTAACCAAGCGTTTTGTTTCGATTAAAAGTTTCTATAATAAATGAAAATTAAATTTTTATTGAAAATTTTTTCAATAAAAAAATCCCTTGGAAAAACTTTGCATTGATAGATACAGCAAATGCGCGCGCATTAGCTATTACCCGATCGCATAGTTTGCACACGAAGTAATCAGCAGTTATTATCACTTTTGATAATCCTAGAGACAACTTCAGAGGTGTAAATAATTTTTTCTAAAAGAGAAAGGACACATTCAATTAAATTCGAAGTAGTGTTAAAGTGAGAAGTGAACGAATTTTTCACCAAAGTGAGGTAATTTTTTGAAATTTTTCAAACCTATTCTACGTATTAGAACATATTCTAATTATTAATTAAATATTGGTAAATATTGGAATTAACGGAGTGTTTTTATTTAAGGTAGAAATTCCATTATCAGGTATAGTTTAAAATATTAAAACCAAATAGGGGAAAAGTGTCTCTTAACCGGACGTTCCCATATCCGGACAAAGCGAATATTTAAAAAAGTATAATTTCAAAAATGTACAAAAAATTAACGCATGTACAGTCTAAGGTAATGATCTAGCAATATCATTTTCAGGTTGGTTGAATACACAAAATATCATATTTTTCGAACATTTTACTTTTCAAAGGACCAAATTTGATGTTTGAGAAACCTGATTGAGTTTGTTTAATTGTTCATTCTAATAGTTTAGACTTTGAACTAAAACATTCATAGCAAAAAATTTAATTTTTACGTCTTTTTTTCTAATACAACGATATTTTTAAAAATGTTCAAAGTTCCTTCATCCGGACACCCCCTTATTTTGTTTATTATTTTATTAAAAATTTATTTATATTAAAAAAAAAATATATATATACATTTTTATTTATATTAAAAATAGTCAATTTCATAGTGCCAACAATTCATACTGTTAATTTCTAATCGAAACATATGTAAAAAGTATTTTGTCAAAAACCATCTCTTGTAAACAAGTAAGTGGATTTTAAATTGTCATGATTTTTAAATCTTACAAAAATTTGCACATTTATGCCTAAACATTTGTGAACAAATGATTTTATATTAATATAAGTTTGAAATATATAATTCTTTGATGTCTATGCATTAAATATGTTTATAACTATCTGTTACATGAAATATCTTAGTTTTTTGTTTGTCTGGATAAAGGTACCGTGTTCGTTCATCCGAACAAAAATTTGACACTTTTTCTTTAATCCCATGTTTGTTTTTAAACATGACGTATTAATAGTTTAATTATCAATGCTTTATGTAGTAAAAATTTATTTATAACATAAAAACTAAAAGTGTCTTATTTTTTACTTGTTTTTTCAACATGTCTGTTTATTCCATTTACTAGAAAAATTATTCATATCATTATTCATAAATAATATAATTTTTTCGAACACTTTCAATATAACAATTGTTTCGACTGTGGAAATCATGGATTTTTTACCTTAATTAATACATGATAATGATTTTACAAATCATAAATCATCCAAGGGCGCGCGCGAAATTTTCTAGTCAATAATAAAAATAGGTCTTAAGGTGATTGCTCAACCCCTCTTAATTTTGAGAAAACGAGTTCCGATAGAACTCCAACAATTCCATTTTTGGTTTAAATTTATTGTCAAGTGTTGGAATTCTATCGGAACTCGTTTTCTCAAAATTATCTGGGGCTGAGCAATCACCTTAAAGAAATATTTTATGTATAAACTATTTTTTATATAATTTTTTTTATATATATGAAATACCTATATTTATTTTTTATGTAGTTTCAAATAAATGAAGATTTAAGAATAACAGATTTGACAAACGCCGTAGGTATTGCAAGGTACAGGGTTTCGTATATATTAGGGTGTATCAATTTTGGGATATTGATTAATTTTCATTCTCTTTAGTGACGAAATATTTTGTCCCCTAAAAATTGCTGTTGAGTCAAGTCAATGTTATCAAGATTTAAGGTTCGCGTAAACAATTTAATTAAAAAACGATATTTTTAAAGATTTTTTTTTTATTTATTTAAAAATATAACTCTCGATTTACATTAAAATCAATCAATTTTACAAATATTAATAAATTTGCAACCAGCGAGCTACATAACACAATATCGAGGACTCTGAGCAGATAATAAAATGTTATTGAGGAAACAAAACTTTTTTTTATCGTTAAAATGAATTGTTTCCCAATCATGTAATGTTTGTTTATGAAAAAAAGTCAAACATTTGCATTGCTTATTGATGCAAGTATAAATTTAGCACTTACGTATATAATTTTTTAAAGAAATCTTTTTATCAGAACATTGTTATATATACTTTACTTTTAATGATGTTTCGCATCACAAATGAACAATTAAAAAATATTGAATGACATTCTTTTAATTGGTTTAAAGAACACAAACACTTTATATGATTATTTTTTGTCAGTCATCAAATGTAAATTGATATAACACGAATTCACATTTGATGAACGGAAAAATGAAAATCATAAAGAACCACATTTAATACGCGGACTTTCACATGGCAAAACTGTTTTTTTTTTTCAGATTAATTTTTCATGCACATTTTGTCAAAATATTGTTCGCCAAAAAGTCAGAAAAAAAGAAAGAATATGTTCTTCAACTCAGGGAATTGCCAAGCAGCTAATAAATAATTGTTAGAGTTTTGATATTATATTATAGTTTTCAAATCTGTGACGATTTTCAATAACTCGTTGCATAAATGGACGAACCCCCTATCTCTACCTCGGAGATAGGATTTTCCATGTTTCAAGATAGAAGGTTTTTCGTCCCATGCGACAAACTAATAATTAAGAGTATAGAAAATTCATAAAAGGCTGGTTTGTTTACAAACACGAATCAAAGCCAATGTGGCTTATTCTTCTTACTTATGTTTTACTCTTCTTTGCAAGTTGGGGGTAATTGTGACACGTGGGGTAATGTGCAAATTTGCATTTTGCAATTCTGCTCACATTTATTAAAAACAATTTTTTTTTTCAATCTTCAATTTTAATTTCATCTTAATAAAAATAACACATTTATTCGAGTGTCAATTCACCTCAACTTACAACAATTATCTCAATTACCCTTCAATTTCTTGTTGTATGACGATAATGTTTGTGTATCTATTTCTTCTTTAAGATATGTTTATTATGAAATTTGCACTTGTTTTCATTTCTAATCAATTAATTATTTCTAAATTTACTTTGTTCCTTTAAAAAAATGTAAATCTCCACTCAAACACATTTTTAAAATAAACCAAATTTCGGCAGACAAAAAGAATTAATTATTTGGTAAAAAATGTAAACATTCACTTGGAAAACTACATCAAATTTTAATTAAAAAAAGGTGTATTTTTATACAAATGTGCGGATTTCAAAAATAAACGACGCTGTAAAAATAATTTAACAAACAGTAAGTAACGTATTGATTTTTAATATGTATCATTTGAAATATAAAAATGTGCAGAGCGGCAAATTTCATAAGATAGCGATTGAAAGTTAGGGAAACCTTGACGGACACAAAAGTAAAAGTATAGTTGCAGCTTTTTCGCAAGCCTTTTAAATTGCGTGTACGCAACCTAACCTGTTGTCTTGCTGGGAGTCCTTGTTGCAATTAACAGGCAGCGAACCAAAAAAGAATGCGAAAAGAATTCGAACAAACCGAAGTCGTTGGAGTTGAAAGAAATATGCAACGAGTTAGTATGACGCAGGGACGAAAAAAAAAATGTGTCGATTGGTTGAGCTTGGTTCCAGTAATGGCAGCTGATTTTGACAATAGTGGCGGCGATGCTCGAAAAGCGGCAACCTTGAAAAGCGAAGGTTAAATTTTGATGCGCAGCGCTTTTGTTTTGACGAATTGTGATGTGTATTTTGAAGAGTGCAGAAAGAATCGCGCCATGCATCCGAGTCCGAACGAAATGAGAACGCGATTCGGGCAGAAAATTGTTCTCACAGGGACGATTGACGCCAAACATAACCCAAACGCTTTTGTCAAGGAGCGATGACGGTGGTCGCGTGCGCAAATTTGCAACTCACACACAACACACTTTCCAACTCACCGTGATCTTCAGGCTCACTGCAACCACTTTGCACACAAAACCGAGCGCCTTTCCTGCTCGCTTGCTTCTTCTCTATCGGGTTTTTGCGCTTTCGTCTTCTGTGTTGTCGCTCTGCGCTTCTTGTTTTCAAGCGGCGTGCGATCCTTGTTGCACCCACTGCACGCTCACGTTCTTTCGTCCTTGTTCGCAACACTTCGATCGCAGCAGCTGTCTGTCTGGCATCAGCCAGGGACGTCGTTTCTCAGATGAACGCGCGGGGCCAATCAAGTGTCAGTGTGTCTATGTAAACAACAAATCACTCCCTCTCTCTATCTCTGACTTTTTTAACAACATCAATTTTTCAACTTCATTCTTTCATCAATGTTTATTAGCCAAATATTACTCGGATGAATAAATTTATGCTTCAATTTTTTAAAACTCGTACATTTATTTCTCAATTCATTTGAAAGCTCTGTTACCCTTTCCCCGTTCCAATACATTATTCAATTGTCATTATGCAACTTGGTGTCAACAATTCTCCTCATTTCCATATTTAATGTTAACAATTATCTTGTTTTAAATACGCCCCTGATCAATTTTATTATGTTACTATAAAAATTATATTGCATATTACATTTTCTCTAGAGAGTTTAACTAAAATTCCTAGATCGTAACTCGAGTGTTTTTTTGAATTATTCCTTTTTATGTCTGGTATAATAACAATGAAAATTTGGATTTGAATTTAAATAATTTGATAGTAGAGGTTGAGAAAAAGGTGTAAACAAATTAACGGAGTAATGTTTTCCCAAACTTAAATGAAGAACAGATTTGTTTTATAAATGAATTGGAAAGAGACAGAATGATGCAACAAAGGTTTAAGAACACAGCAATCGAGAGAGGGGCATCCCCCCTCTCTAGCCCTCGAAACGGAAGTCACTAGCTAAAAATACCTTACCAACGCGCGCGCTTGGTATTATGGTAATGCTTATAAGCTAGCAATCGACGACCATCTTTTATTTCGTTTGCTCTGTACAGCGTGGTTACATTATTTACCGGCAACTATATATTATCAAAGTTTTTCGCATAGTGTGTGTTAAATATTAAATACAATAAGCAGAACAAGTTGTCTCAACATGACTACAGACAGTATTGAAAAACTATACAAAAATTTTGGTGTTTTGGCCGATGCTAAGGAAAAGGTTGTGGAGGTGAGCATCGATTTCATTTCTCTTGTTTTTGTTTTTTTTATATGCAAGTTGAACATTTTTGTTCAATTTTTCTTATTCGATTTCATTTGTTTCTCACCGATTGTTATGAGAGAACAATATTTGGTTGGTTGAATTTACGGGTATAGTTTCTTTTTCAAAGTTTGGTTATGTTACTTTTTTGTTTCATTTTATTTGTTATTTCATTTCAAAATCACAGATGTTCAACTACATTAACACGTTACGATAGATAGTGACAATTTTGAAACGGAAAATCAATTGTTATATAAATAATATTGGTAAACAAATCCTAGAGATTTCGTGTTTTTATCAATAAGCTTTATAAAATCTTAACTTTTTTTTCTTTGCCAATAACATAGCTTAGTTTAGTAAAAGTATAACTTGGGATAATATAATAGAGAAACCTCCATTAAAAATTATCTCAATTACGTCTAAAAGCATTAACTTTTAAGTTATTTATATATAATTTATAACCGAATTATAATTTGATTGTTTGAAACCATTTATCAAAAAATGAGTTTATAATTTTAAATGCATTTTTATCTATCAGATAAATGGATTTAAAATTATAGTTGAACAATTTAGATAAAAAATGTATTATGGTTCCTGATTGTTTCAAAATTAAAATGAGTAATTAATTTTTTGTTATAGCATGAAAAAGAGTATTTGGAAATACTGACTGCAGTAAAAGGTTCTTCTAAGGAGAAGCGACTCGCGTCACAATTTATCGCTAGATTTTTTAAACATTTCCCAAAATTAGCCGACCAGGCTATTGACGCACATTTGGATCTTTGTGAAGATGAAGATATTGCCGTAAGTACATATATCATTGCGATTGTGACATTCGATAAAAATACAATTGTCAAGTTGAAGTAATTCAAATAATATATTATTTCTTATATTGTAGATACGAAAACAAGCAATCAAAGATTTACCAACACTTTGCAAAGAAAGTAAGGAACATACTGCAAGAATAGCTGACATTTTGGCTCAATTACTACAAGCAGAGGAACCAACAGAGTTGAGCGTCGTTGAAAACAGTTTAATGACTCTTATAAAAAATGACCCGAAAGGTAAATATTGTTCCAATTTTTGTCACAAATGGTTTTCCATTGTCATCAAATTATTATTATTACAATGGAACATGTTGTCGATATTTCAGGAACCATAAGCGGATTATTCAGTCAGATCTTGAATGGAGATGATGCATCCAGGGATAGATGTATTAAATTTTTGGCTACCAAGTTGAAATCTGCAGGTCGTGACGTAATAACCAAAGAACCAGAAGATTTATTGATTGTGGAGTGTAAAAAAGTTTTACAGGTGAGATAACAATTTAACAAAATCAAAATGTCGGATCCAAGGGGAAGAATAATTTAAATAAGAATTTCATTTGAACCACGAAAGTGTATGACCATTTATTATAGGATGTAACTGCTGATGAATTCCATAATATCATGGAGGTTTTGGCATGGACCAGGCTAGGTTCGACTCTAAGTGGTCAACAGGAAATTGTCAACATTGCTATCGAACAAGCAGAACTCAATGTTCCTTTTAAACATACCAATCTGGACCAACTTAGCAGACTCGTGCAATGTATAAAACATGCTCTTCCATATTTGAATGTAAGTTCATTTTAGCTAAAATCCAACGTTATATTTATGAAAGGGACATTATTAAAAAATTCTTATTTTGTTGTCATTACAGTCACAGATTGATTCTTCCAAATTTGTGTCATACATATGCATTCAAGTGTTGCCACATTTGTCTCTGATAACTTCACCGGACAGCAGAGACATTCAGCTCGAACTTTTGAAACTTTTGGCAGAATTAACAGAATTTTGTGGGCCCATTGAAAAACCAGAAGAAAAAGTTCAACAACTTTACAACACACTCATTGTAAGTTTTGTTTTGATATAAAAATGTTTTTGTAGTTATCAGTCAGTAAACAATAAATTGTTAAAATTTGTATAGACATACATGCCCCTTCCGCCGGACACAGAAATGGTCGAGGTACCGAAGTTGCAATTCAGTCACGTTGAATGTCTGATGTACGCATTCCACAAGCTCTGTAAACAGGTTCCTGAATTCCTCACCAAGGATCCAGAACAGTTGAAAGAGTTTCGATTACGTCTACAGTATTTCGCGCGAGGTATTCAAGGATATATCAAGGAACTAAGAGAGGCTATCAATGGAAAGAAAGAAGATGAACTGAAATCGGACGAAAATCAGCTGAAAGTAGTGGCGTTAAAGACTACAAACAATATCAATACGCTAATCAAAGATCTTTTCCACACGCCACCAAGTTTAAAAAGCATGATACACTTTTCTTGGAAAACATTAAACGTGGAAAAGAAAGGCGAAAAAGTGACATCTGGACAAAAGAGACATACGCCCATTACTTTTGGAAATGATGGAGCTTCGACTAAAAGAAGCAAAGATGAAAACCATAAAGGTGGTAAGAGAGAACTTTATACACCACCAAGCGGCAAATACAGTTCCAGCATTTCTTCAAACTATGGTAGGTCCAATATTTTCATTATAAAGTATAAAGTAAGCACTAATCATTCTGTGATATTATAATATTAATTTTGTTGTTATGTCTATAGGAGGACGAAATAGGTTCCGAGGCAACAAAACAGGAGGAAACCGTGGTTTCCGTCCAAGAAATCGTGGTGGATGGAAAAAGAACTCGTACTAGTCTAGATCATAGTTTATCCAGTGAATCAAATGAACGATATAGTATTTTTGTTTGAAAAAACAAAACAAAAAGTTATGTTGAAAAATATCATAAGCAACATTTCGATGCGTCTGAAAAGAATTTTATACAAATTATTGAGACTTTATTTTAAAGCGCACCACGCGCAAATGTCAAATTAAACCTGAAACAAATTTGGATTTCACGGAAAGAGAAAATTATGGAAACCAGAAGAGGACATACAGAGTTGAATCGGATCCCCAACCACGGAAGATTGTCTTTTCTCACCAACAATGCAAATCATTTTTTACATCTTTTCACATTCACTTTATTTGATACACGTTTTTTAATACATTTTGCACACAGATACGTCTTCAACGAAGCAATATTATTTAAAAATATATTCCTATTTTTCCTTACACTCACAAAATTAAAATTTGTACCTAATAAATTTTATAAAAGCTAATGTTTAGAGTAATATGGAAATTTACATGATCAGAGTCTCTAATTTCAATTTGGCCTGTTTGCATTGATTAATACACAACACCCGGTGCAATTTTTTCACTGTTTTTTTCTTAAACTTTGCTTCAAAATTTTTGTATGTCATTCAATCACAACACATACACCATCCATACACATACTTAATACCAATTGCACTCGATCCTCCTTCATTATTCCATTCATTATCATGTAATAAACTACAGGTTCTTGAAACAAAGAACCTGATCGCTCTAATGAAGGAATTTATTTTCAGGTGAAGTCTAAGTACTCAAAAGGTGAGTTGATAAATAGTTCTCTTTAAGATTTTGTATATCTAACTATTATCATAAAGATAATTGATAAATCTATTATATATTAATGTAAGTTTCATTTATTATCACCTACGTATTTCTGTTTATGCATCAACAATAAAAATTTAATGTCAAAAGTGCTTATTTCTTATTAATTATTATTCTTTGTACCAAATGTCTATTCCCAATAGATGAAAAAGTTATTTTTAAAACAATGGCGTTGTCCTTGTTATTATCAATTTTAATAAAAGGTTTTCTTTTCGTTAAGTGATGAATATGATTCATAGAAATTAATTTCAGCCTTACTTGGCGGTTTCCGTAAAAATAATAAACTCATTCGAACGTGATGAAACATTTATGACTTGTGATAAATATATGTAAATTATAATTTGTAAACTTTCAAATCAGATCCTTAATTAATTCTGGTGGAGGTCGCATATTGCATTTTTCAATGCTCATCGATGGATTGATATTTATTGATAGATTCAAGGTACCAACGGAATTACTCAACACACAACTGTTGAAAAAAATTTAGTATTAATTTTGAATAACAGGAATTAAATATAAGCAGAATGTAATGTATAGAGATGCGATTAAAACTAGAACTGTCTAATTTAAAAAGAGCTGCTTGTCATTAGCATTTCGTCGATAACTTTACACATTATACGGTCATCACTGCTGCAGGGATCGAGGGGCGGCTGATCGGATTCTTGTGTACTGACTATTTCCATTGCTTCTGTGTTCAACGCTAACTTTGAATCCAATTCAGACGAATCTGGTAACATCCTCAATGCATGTTGCAAGATCTCTTGGACCTACAACAATAAGATGTAATTTTAAACAATGACCAAAAAAAAAAGAAACAAGTAGAAACTTACCTTATCCAAGTGTTTCTGAAAACGCAGAGCTGTTTCTATTCGTTGTCGCCGCTGTAATTCCATCATTACTCTCAATGTTTCTCGAGCTTGGTGAGGTCTAAATTCGTTCAACAAATGATGGATGTGAATAAATAGAAGACTCAAATCTTCGACCTGAAACATTTGAAAATCAGCCAATTGATCAAATCACGTATATTAAAAGCTAATGATAAATCATTAATAAAAGCTACGTTAATTTGTATTTTTACTGAAATGCCTGTTTTGAAAAAAAAAGTTATAAAAAAGTCATAATTTGGTATTTTGATAATAAATATTTCATTTTTCCCATTGAGTATTTTATTATAAGTTTCGACTGATGAAAAAAAAATTTGTTTAAAGTTACCTTTTCTGCTCGTCTTGGACTATCGGGACACTGCACTAGAAGATCTATCAAATCCAAAAAGTTAACCAAGAGGGAGTGGTTCAATTTTTTGAGTTCTTTTCTCCGATCAAAATGTTGTGGATAAAGTCGTTTGATGCCCTGAGCTTCGAGAGGCCGAATGATACTGTCCTCAACGTTAAAAACATTGCCAAACATAGAGTATGCATCTGGAATTGGCGGCGGCGGTTTCGGGGCTCGTCCTCTTCTTACATTTTCATCTGTGTAATGATTTATATACTGCATAGGCGGCAGGGGTAACGAGCTCACTTGAATAGTCTCCGAATTTGACATTTTTAATATTCTACAAGAAAATGTTGAAAGTTTAAGTCACAATTTGAGGTTATGTTTATACTTAAGATTCCAAACGTGTTCATACATTCAATTGCCGTATCCAAATTTATTACTTTTCATTCGTTTCACTTACTGTGGATTATGATGTTGTAATCAAACTATCTTAAGCACCTCGATTCAAACAATTTTCCAAAAGTTAAATAACTATTTCATCGAGGAAACGATTTTGACACATCCACAAAACATTCTCAACCATTTCATATCATAAGATTCACATGCTAGCTTACTAGTTGCTATAGTATAGTAACTACTGTTTGTATTTATTGTCTTACCAGTGTTGCCAAACTTATTCATTTCGAAATCATTTCTTTAATAAAACAAACAAACACTGAAATCGCTGTTGATTGCTACAGATATGAAGATATATTTTATACGTATAATTGATGGTCCTAACGAAAAAAAAAAAAAAAAAAAAAAATATTGAAATGTTGTCCTTGTTGAAATATCACGTCTTAACATTGAAATACATATTTTTTGTATTTTTTAAAAATTCGTAAACTGTTTTGAATATATTTTGTTCAAAACAACTTTTGTATTGATCCAAACCAAATTTCTGCTGACTCAAAACATCCATATGGAAGAAAAACTATAAAAAAATCATTTCTAAAGATGTATGCATAATATATTTGAATATATATAGGTATATATTTTATATATAGGTATATGAAATTGAATAATATATGATATCATAAATTATAAAGCACATATCGTTTCAATTTAATACCGTTTTCAATATTTTTCGCGATCAAAAAGACGTCTATACCTATAGAATAATATATATACACCCCGATAACCAGGCTTTAATTTAAAGCCCTTATTTAATTTAAAAAATACAATTTTTGGTTTTCAATATACTTCAAAAATTTTTATTTGTAAATCAGATTTATGTAAATTATGCTGCATAGTCAGGAGTTAGACTTGCACAAAATTTCTGCATAGCATTTATGTAAAGTTTGCAAGAAATTTACAGAAATATGGTTATCAGGGCAGGGAAATGTATATTTAAAAAATGGCTATTCGTAGCGCAGAGAATGAAGAAAGTACTTTTTCAAACTTTTTAGAACATCATCAACAACCGAATTTTGCATTCATTTTTTATTATGAATTTTTTTTTTCAGTAGAGTTCTTTGAACGATATTTTTTATAAGAAGATTTTTGTACAGACTCTACTTTTCTCTTTTATGACGGATTAGAGGCATTTTGTCTAATCATTGAAGTTTAGATATTGCCAAATTTAAATCTTTTTGATGTATGTTTGCACTTTATCGGGTATTTTAGAATGTAATTTTTGCTATTCCCTCTTATGCACTCTTCCATATGCACTCTCATGCACTCTTTCATGCACACCTATGTACTCTGCGATTAGCCTCGTTCATATTTTCACCATAATATAAACACTAAAACGACTGAGGTTTCAGACTACTTAGAACGACGAGAGACTGATTATGAAAAATCTAATTACTTTTTATGGTTACTGCGTTATGTGATTCAGCATATTCTTTTTACAACAAATTGATCAAAATATTATTTATAATTTATTTATAAAAATTTAAGTTATTTTATGTTTGATGCATTTGAAAATTCCAATGTAATAAAAAGAGATACGTCAAAAATTGTTTTCAAACCGCAAATTATTTATAATAAAAGCACTCTTATCAATTATTAATTTTTGAATACAATTTTTCAACAATGTTATATTTTTAATGGAATCAGTCAAAATGACTGCGTTCGTCTACCAAGATATTAGACAGTGAAGAATCTTGTAACAAAATTGAAATAACAATTATTTTGATTCAGAAATACTTTCTTTGGTTGGAAAAAGTCAAAGTTAAGAAACTTGACAGAAATTAGTCAAGAGTTGAAGACGCAGGACGAGTTTGAATGTTCACATAAATGACTGCCTCCGTCGTTCTAATGTTAAATTTGTATAAAATATGTGTACCTATTTATATGTCTAAATTTTTGAGAGAAATAATATAGCGAAACTTGAAATTTCGAGAAATCTTAATTGAGACAATGGTTTCCCAATCAGTGCAAATTAATTGTTGTGTAACGACAACGCGTCAAATTTTAGTACATTAATATCTTCATTAAATGTAATTTCAGCTTGAACACGCTATAATTAGAATGTTTACGAGCGATAAGAAGAGACATACGAGTACCCAAACGTGTTCGTCAACTGGCATCTCACTTGGCCAAATGCTTTCCATTTCTCATCAGGATCCCTTCACTGGACCTTTTTTTTATAACAATATTTTGTAAATTATATTACTTCTGCCTCATCTATATCTCATTTGTAACACACAAGAATCAATCAAAAAATATCTCATTCGAATTCGACTGCTCAACATATCCACATTTTGATATTTCTGTTTGTGTTGATGAAGTCAGTCAAATGCACGTATTGAATTAATTTGAAAAGATTATGGTAGAAAAACTATTGCTTTTTAATTGAAACACAATTTTTGTATCGCTCAGTCATCATTGGGGTAAGACTGAGATTCGAAAAAGGCGGTAAAAGTGAGTAAATGAGTGTGAAAAATTAGCCATAAGATTGGTAATGTGTGTATGCAAAATGGAAATTGAATAAAAATATAAATATTCATGGAATCGTAAGATTGGAGGAAGAATTCATGTCTTGCATGCCGCGCCCTTTTTCAAAGATGCACCGATCAGAAGAAATCTATTGTGAAGAAGGCAGGGATGACCCCTTTCACTGCACCACGTTTCTGCGCTCGTGTATATAAAGAGCCGTGACAAGGTGGAAGAAGCGTGAGTACCGACCTATCATCAACTCTATTTCACAGTCCTTTTGACCTTTTACATCGGCGTGCAATATTATGTACACTCTACAGGTAACAAATTATTTACATTTTCCATTAGTTTTCTAGACAAATCTCCGCGACATTTTCATTCATTCATTACGAAAATCATCATTTAAAAAAAACGTTTTCATTTAAAAACTCATCTTTTTTTTGTGAGCTACCAATTTTGAAAAAAAAAATCTCTTGGTATTGATTCATTCGTTGATGTTCATCGTCGTTATTTACAGATAAAATATTGTATTTTCATCTAACGTCACAGTCAAAATAACATTTAATCACTATCGATTGCCAGTTAGTTAAACGCATATCAATAAATATTAATAAATCAGTTTCGTTATTATTGCAATGAATACAAAACGATAAATAAACAATATACATCATACAACTAAGTCATTGAAATGTTTTTAAAAGCAATTGTTCAATATTATTTATACAATAGTGTACTAAACTATAAATGTCAACATTTTATACGTGATAAAAACTTTAAAAAATTAATATTTTTGGATAAATTAAAACTAATATTTCGCTCAAGGAAATTTACTTATTACACGGAGAAAAAGGTTTATTAAAATCTGGAAATGACTCATAACAAACTGACGTCTCCATTACACGATGTACAAGTTGAAAATTGAGTAATTTTCATTTTTAAATATATTTTTATGAACCGTTAAGTAATTTTAACTGAACAAAAACTTTTCACTTTCCACGCTCTAATCTACAGTTCAGACAATTTTTTATGAACCTTTTTTTTTTTCATCGTGTATTTATTCAGTCTAAGTGAATCTTTTTTTTTATATAAAAGCGCGATTAAACTATTAAACTGATCAACTATAAAAATCAGATGATGAAAACTAGAAATTGACTATAAATAACAAAAGACGAAGATAATCGTTGCGCCAATAATAAATAATTACCTAGCAGGTATCATTGAAGGAAAAAAAAATAAAAATAGACATATGAACGGATCATTTTCAATATCACGATGAGCCTCAAGTACACGATCCCATTATTTGTTGAGAAAAATCTGATGAAGGAAACCGGGCGTTTGTCATTCTGCGAAAGCGCTGCCCTCGCAAATTCTCATATCAGCGCGTCGCATTTGAACATTTGACCTTATCAGCGTTGATCGACTCAGTATTCATTTTTCCGAGATTTCATAACCGCCTCTCTTGTTACGCTACTCTCTAGTGACGAGTCCGTGGATCATTACCGGGAGGTGTAATTTATATTAAAAAAAAAAAATTAGCAATAACATTGCGTCAGCAAGCTGACCATTGCAAACTTAACAGCATTTCTTCTCGAACCCCAAGTTCGTACAGGTGTTGCGATGATAGATGATCATTTCATCAAGCGGTCATTACTGTCACGGATAAGAATCACAACTGCAATTATACCGAACTACATGCACGGTGCAGTAGATCCGATCGATTTTAGTCTGACAAGTAGATCAAGCGTACGATCAGTTGGACGAGTTTCCGAATTAAGATTCTTTTTTCGACAAACCACCAATTGATCATTTTTACAATTCAAAATTGAATGAATAATAATAAGAAAAAAAGTAGTTATTGCAAGACGAGGATAAGAGCATATATAAACTCTCTTGATGATTTTTGTATGTAATAAATTGAAATGAAGTTGTTGATAAAAATTGAACAATTGATTTTGAAAATGCGAAAAAAGCTTGGAAAAGTTGTCAAGGCGCGAGAATAATGAACGGTGATCGGGCCTTTTGAACACCACCCACCGCGTTTAGCGGCGGCGTGACATATTTCATAATAGAGCCTTTTCGTATGATGCAATGCTCCCGTGCGAGATGCAAGCCATCATCATCGTCGGTTTTGTTTGTATTGGCTCTTTGCCGTTACTTTCACACGCCTAGTCACGGGCACGACTCGAGGAGAATAAATTGCAATGAATTTGGACAACTTTTGTAACAGGTGTTGGCGTTGACCGTGCTCTGCGCGGCCGGTACACTCGCGGCGCCACAACGTGCGGCGGCTCCCGGGTCCGAGAAGGATGCGGTCATCACCTCTCAGCAGCTCGAAGTCAACTTTGACGGCAATTATGTGAACAAGTACGTTCGTGATTCAACTCTCACGTCGATGCCTTATCTTATTACAAATGTTATTTATAATTTATACAGCTGTAGTTGAATTTGCACGTATATATATATATATACTGCATGATAATAGATTTAATTGGATTGGAATAATGGCAGCAGCTTTAATGAGCATTGTTTGTGCGCAGCTTCGAAACGAGCAATGGAATCAGCCATCAGGAGACAGGCCAGCCGAAACAGGTGGATCAGGAGTCAGCGGTGGTGGTTGCACAAGGCGCGGATTCCTACACGAACCCCGAAGGCCAAGTAGTGAGCATTACCTATGTCGCGGATGAAAATGGCTTCCAGCCTCAAGGTTCGCACATTCCGACCGCACCACCGGTTCCACCTGCGATCGAAAGGGCGCTCGAGTGGATTCTGGCACACCCCGAAGAAAACGAGGGCCAGTCAAGGACGCCGGCGCGAGGCTAGTTGCTCTTCGGCTTTGCTAACTTTATTACTTTTCCCTTCAAAAGTCAATTTCATTTTAAACCATTTCATCCTTTCATTTTTATCATTATTTTCATTATTCTTATTCTTTTTCAGGCTAAACATCGAGTGTCTCCTTGATCTTCGTTCGAAGATGAAAGACATGACGATTAGAAGAGATTTTTGTTATGAAATACGGATAGAGCACCAGTGTCATACCTTTTGTAGATCGATTAATTTTTTAACGTGACTTTTTTGTAATGCGTTTTATAACAGTGATGGTCCTCATGAGCAATGGAGCATGTTAAAACAACGTACATCGCACGATTACAAACGAGTAACTGAGCTAATTCAAGTTGACAGACGTTGCAGGGACTAAGTTGCGAAGTAGTTGCTTCCGCGAGTGTAGTTCGCTGTCGCGTCAATGTTAAACGGTGGCAACTTTATTGCCTGCTTTTTTACGCAAATGCGTAGGCAAGATATAGTGCTTTTTGTATATGTAAATAAATTTTCGCTACACAAACTTATCATTATTATTGTTCTTTATTTACTTTTCATACCGTTTGTACAAAAATGTCAACTTGTAGTCTTATTTAATCGTCATCCTCAGCCTCCTTGTCACTTTCGCCGCCTCGCCTGCTGCCTTTTGTCCTTGCAATTAATTCCTTCGCAGGATTGAATACACCGTTCGTCTGGGCGTTGCATATGTAACACCTTGTCGTTTTCTTGTATTGTTCTAAAGCGCACTTTTCACAAAAGTAATGCTTGCACCTATAAATCAAATGATTTGTTTACTATTAATCAACTATGTAATTCGAATCAAACAACATTCGCGGCAACTCGAGATCTTATGTAAGATAAGAAGATAATTTTTCTCAAATCGTTCTTGTGATTGAAAAAAGAAAATTCGTGATGTTAAAATAATGACAGGTCTCGCTTACTTTGTCACCACGGGATCAGTGAAACTGTTCCTGCAGATAAAACACTTGAATGGAAGCTGATCATCATCGCTATCAATCTCATACTTTTTGTCATCTTCATCGCTACTTGCACAAGCACCAGTTTCGTATTCTCTTTCTAACTGCCATCCCAGTTTGTAGTCTGATCTGTCGTGTAGAAACTTACAACTGTCTGTAAAATAATATTATTTGATCAGTGACATTTCAATGTCCAGGATAAGAAACGATTAAAGAAAAGTGAAATCAATTTGTATGAAGAAAATGATATTTCATATATATAATAATGCAACTTGTCATGTATCAACTCTCGTCATATCATATATTCCTAATCCTTCAAGTAAGGACTTTGCAATATTGCAACATTTTTTAGATTAAAACTATATTATTTACTGAACGATTTCCTAGCAGAAAAAACAGTTTGCATATACTAAGATTCTTATTTTAAAATTATGGCATAAATTTGTTTTACAACATTTTGTCATCGTTTGATAGACTTGATAAATAATTTGTTTGAATTTTGTTTGCCTTCAGAAATGGGCAGATACTCAAAATAAGTACCGTTAAAATAAAAAAGGTGAATTGTGAACTCTCCGTGGACGAGAGAAAATTCGTGAATGTCATTAGTTAATCACGTCATTTAGATAAATGAAATGCTAACAAGACATGCAATTACATAAAACAAGTTTGTATCAATATGAATGGCGAAGCCAGTAAAAATGGATGACATTTGAATCAGACATGCAACTTTCATATTTCAATCATTTCATGTTTTAGGTAATCGTGAAATGTTGAATTATGATATATAAGCAGCGAAAGAAATTTAAATTGAAATGGTTTAAATTTTACCTCCAAAACCACAATAGCCGGTTTCCTTGTAATCTTTACATATATCTGGCTGGTAATCCCACCGAACTGTTGCTCTTAAATTCGCTGGTGCTCGTATTGGTCCTTTTCTAACCATCCCACTGGATGCATTGCCAGCAGCAGTATCTTTCTTTTTATAAAATTGAGCATAATTGTTCATTCCACGATATATTTTGTCGTCTGCTTTGCCTTCTAACTCCTAGAATACGTATTATCATTTTTATTGATTCTCAAAATATCAATTAGGGTAATACACACGTTATAATATTCAAACCTCATTAATTTTTCGAGCTTTTTCAAACAGAGCTTGGGCATCTCTGTCAACTTCGGTTTCAATTTCTAATGTTGCAGTGGCTCCTTGATCACTGGGTCCAGAAGTCATTGCTGTTCTATTACTTTTGTATGACACTAAAAGTTTATCTTCATCTTCACTTTCACTACTGCTGTTGTTGTGATTGTGTTTGGACTTGGTGTGTAGTTTCATCGTCTGCAAAAATCATTTATCATAACAGTCAAAGCAATACGTACAATTAATTTACTTTTTTAAAATATAATATACATATTCACAATTTCAATAGAATAAGGTTATGTTTTTAGAAACTCACACTTTGGATCATTGGATTTCTCGTATCAATTTTCTTCTCTTTTTTAACAACAACTGTCTCATCTTCACTTTCTGCAAAATTCGTATGCCATTCAAGAAATAATGCTACTAATAATTATCTTTTCATTATAAATAATCAAATTGTGATTTATTTTTTTACCATTGTCATCGATTTCTGCATTACGTTTTCGATTGCCCCCTTGACGGCCAGCTTTTCTCTTTTTGAAAACAAACATACAATTTTTCTTTTCTGATGATTCTTCCATTTCAGCCATATTTATTTGTATCTTTTCCAATCTTATTTTGATGATTTTGACAGATTTGCTTCAAGGATTCTGAACGCGCGCATACTGCCAATATAACACTGTATGTTATTTTTAGTTTGTATTGTGAGCGGTTAGAGGGTGTTGATGTTTCTGTTTGTTAGAGAGGTTATGTTTAAAATTTTGCTTACCTCTTTTTAGATACACAAATTATTTCTAACTTGTGTTCACTGTTGAATTAAAAGCATTTTTAAAAAATCATGGAGGATCAAGTGTGCCCCAGATGCAAAACGACAAAATACAGGAATCCATCATTAAAATTGATGGTGAATGTCTGTGGCCACACTTTATGTGAAAGCTGTGTGGATTTACTTTTTTTGAAAGGTAATGAACAATAACGTCATAGAATCACTTATTGTCATCTCTAATCAATTTATTTATCCTGCAATAATTTCACGAGTTTTTAATTATTTTTTACATTATTTTCTATGTAAGATGTGAGTGTTTATAGATGTTTTTAGGTTAGGTGTTGATTGATATTTTTAATTTTAATGGGGGATATTTTTAATATTGCTTTCAATTTTTTGTTATAAGAATAAAAAGTATAAAGAAGAAAAATGTTTCTAGGATCCGGATCATGTCCTGAATGTAATATTCCTCTGAGAAGGATAAACTTTCGTGTACAACTTTTCGAAGATGCTTCAGTAGAAAAGGAGGTGGACATTCGTAAAAGGATTCTTCGTGATTTCAATAAAAAGGAAGATGACTTCGAAGACCTTCGTCAATACAACGACTACTTGGAAGAAATAGAGAATATTATTTTCAATCTTGTAAATGATATAGATGTCGAGGAAACTACGAGGAAAATTGAGCAGTACAGGCGTGAAAACAAGGAGCAGATAATCAAGAACAAAACTAGACTGGGCAAAAGAGATCACGAAATCGAAGAGATGTTGGAAATGGAGAAACAACAAGAGATGGAACGCCGCAAAGAGCTCGCTCGACAGGAACTAGAAGTGAAAAAGAGAAAAATTCTTGAGAAGGAAGCACTCATCGATGAACTCATGTTTTCAGATCAAGACGCCAGAAATATTTTAGACAACTTTTCGTGCACAATCCAGGCTACTCGGGAAGAAGAAAAAGTACCAGTCGCACCAAAAGCAACACATTTCAGCACTGGAATTCAGTTTGGCAGTAGTCATGATCAACAGACGTTTGCGTCTATTCCTAAATTTGATGAAGGACCTATGTACACTTATATTCCAATCAAACAGGACTTTGAAGGACCCGAGCCACCGCCAGCCGACAAGATTAATAGTAGAGGGTACCTGGCACATATTCGAGAACCACTGCCTGCTGCCAGGAGCGGTGGTTTTGTATCCGTGATCACGTGCTTGAGAGCATTACAAGAGGCAATGGCTGGATTGTATCACTTCCCCAACAGACACGAAATAGAGCCGCTTACATTATGATCTCATTACTTATTCTTGAAAAGCATATTGCTCTTCTGTTAATATAATTTGTTGCGCAACTACATTTAATTGATAGGCCTATTTATTCATGTAAATTCTATTCTATTATATTCTATGTAAGCTGAAAATGTACAAATCTTTGAGTTTCAATAATAAATGTACAAATGTTAATTCACATTATTCTACAGGTGCACTTATAAAAGTCAAAACAAAAAAAGTACAATCAAGAACAACATTTGTTTTCATGTAGAAAATTTTATTTACATTTTTCAAATTTAACAAACGTTTAGTACTAGTTTGGCAATAAACGAAGCAATAAATATATAAGTAACAAATAAATGTCATTCTTCTAACAACAGAAAAACAGTTTTATAATTAAAACACACTGAATTCTTGTTAAAATTTTTTTTAATTGCTTGCTTCATGCACAGATTTCGATTTTATTTTTTCGCAAATTCACAACAATTAAAAAGATTTCATCATTAGTTTTTAAATACAAATTGATAAAAATGCATAAAAAAACACAGATTCGGTTAACAATTTAAATACATTGGTCCAATTAAAAAAAGCAAAACTTCCCATAAGAATTACATATAAAGTGTTGTTTTTTATTTGAACCAGTATATAATTGTCTTTGAACTGAAGAAACAGGCTGGTTAACCACTGTAACAAAACTGCTAATTCTTCAAGTTTGTTTTTTAATGGTTTTTACTACGATAAAAGCAACTTTACTGTGCTTGAAGTAAACATTTTTGGTTTTAAAAATCACGCTTAATGTAAAAATTTATTGTAATGAAAAGAAAGTGAGGAAGAAACTTTATTTTTGGAATGGAAATTCGGATCACTGTTGTGAAAAGTGACTGAGTTAAACAAGAGAAAATTAATCTCAAGAATCTTAAAATTAATATCAATGGCTATATTAAAATAGTTCCAGTGGATTTTTTAGTACTTCCTGAATCATATGATTTAATATCACCGCTTTAGCTGAAATAAACAGTAGATACTTAGTTTGGATATACTGATGTTTATCTTTCCACAAAAATGAATATTTCTGTATTCGCATGGAAACTAGGTAACTCCATTTCGTTGAAAAATACTATCAAACACAGACTGGATTAAAATCGTTTTTCGTGCTAAACCAAGTAACCCCAGTCGTTTGAAAAAGCAACAATTAATAAAGAAAACATAGAAAACTGAGGGGTTAATTTTTAAACAGTGATACCAATTGAAAACATTAAAAAATAATACTTTCAACATTTTTTAAAACAAAATTAGACTTTTGATTAATGTTGAAACTTGTGAATTATAGTTTTTTGATTTCCATAGTAACATTTTTTTGAGTTCGTCTTATAGAAGTAGATAAAAAAACAACGTAAAATATGTTTTTCACTTAAATGTACAAAAAAGCAATTAACTGGTTTTTCCTCACAACCAAAAAATTAACTTCATTTTACAGAAAAACACTTAAATTGCATTTTTCTTATGTTTTCTTTGAAATGAAGTTACCTAGTTTTGTCCGTGCGAGCACAAATTTGTTGATAGTATAAGTACCTTGTAATGACTTATTCGTAAGTGCAATTTTCAGCGCACTTTGTTCGTGGACATTTCTATGAGTTACGTCAGCTCCCTTACTTAATAATTCGTAACAGACGTGGGGATGATCACCATGAGCAGCATAAATGAGCGGTGTATTTCCTTCCTAAAATATGTGTTAAAGTGTGATTCACGAATGAACAAAGTATAAATGTAATATTTGAATGGAACGGACATTTTCTTCGGCGTTGACATCAGCTCCATGGTCTATGAGTAATTTAACAATATAGTGATGACCGAATGCTGCTGCTAAATGTAGCGCTGTTTCTCCCTTAGTTCCGCAGAATTCTTTATCAGCACCTGCTTTAAGCAAGAGTCGTGTACTATTTAATTGGCCATATTGAGCTGCCCACATTAGACCTGTTAATCCATGTTCATCTGGTTTATCAATTATACCTGATGACACAACTGTAAAACATATTGAAACAGTCGATTTAATTTTTATATTCTATTGATTCTTGAAAAATGAATCAACATTGGTGGTTGATACCTTGATTTATATGATCTTGGGTTAATTCTCCTTGACCAGCTAATGTATAAAATGTGATATCACTTCCTTCGTGGGGTAAGGTAATTTCTGTTTTAGTGTTTCCTCTTTGTAAATTGGTAAGTAAAGTTGACGGCTGCAAGAGTAAGGAAAGAAATTAGATTGAAAGTTGGCAATGCATGAAATGTTTTTCAATAAATCAAATTATTATAACAATAAAAATGTTCCCTCTAAATGTTCTCTGACTGTTGAATGTGAATAGAAAATCAAATAGGAGAAAAATTATTTTCCAATGTTCCAAAACAATCCAATCGACTTAACGCACACAAAACTACTTTGTCCATATAAAAAATTGTCTATACGTACTTTGGTTAAATTTATATTATTCAGGTATAAATTTTCTTTATTCTTTGGCCCCATAATTTACTGTAAATAAATTTTTATAATAAATATTTTGCTTGTAATTGAATCTCTTATCCTACATTAATTATTTTATAACCAACACGGTATTTTTTATTATAACAAATTAGTTTACAATAAATATGACAAATTCAGATAAGAATAAACTAAAATATTCTTCTTATTTCTAGTCTACATCAATCTAAATCTAATAATTTCGAACGTTTTTTTTTTATATATATTCGGTTATTTGATTTTCTTAATCTTCAGTGATGTGTCTTCAGTGATGATTGGCTGTTGTGTGATTGTATAACATGATCCAAGTGTTAAATTTTAACAAATAAAAAAATAAACGCTAATTTTGGATTAAAAATTGGGTTAAAAAATTTTGGATTAAAAATTGTGTACGAAAATGCCCTGAAAACATACTTTGATCAAATTTTAATCAAAGTTTGTGCAAATCAATTTGATTAAATTTGAAATAAATCATATTTTTTACATTTATTTTTGTTCCATTATGATCAATTATTTTATGCAGTTTCGATTTCAGGGCATGAACAATTAAAATAATTATATGCAAGATTGAATAAACAATTTGTTGATTGTAAATCAATGAAGAAATTCATATTATTATACATTTTATGAAAAAAGGTTTTAATTTGTGAATGTGATGAAATAATGACTTTTGAAGAAAAATTTAAAAATTGAAAATGCGAGTAATATTTAAAAGAATGATAAACCTTGTACGGTTGGAAGGCACTGGTTCTCGTTGCATCTTGCCAGGCTCCAGGAGCCCATTGCCACTTTCTTTCAATTGGCTCTGTCTTGCACTCAACGTTGCTTGGCTTGCATATCAACGGTCTGGGTCGTATTCCTATTGATACTTCATTGTTGCACACTCGCACGCTTCCAGATTTCGTGTCCTTGTTAATTTTCTCGTAGTTGATCGAATTTTCTTCATTTTCTTCTTTCATAGTTAAATCTCTGTAGACAATAAATAATGTTAGATTTATTTGAAAAAAGCTTACCTGTTAACTGTTGATGTTAGGTTAGGTCTGTGATTAGAGCGTCATTTCTTGTGTGTCTGACTGTCAGTGTATGACTGAAAATCACCAAAAATTATGCGCCGCCTGTTACCATGTGGCGCTCCTTTGAAACAACATTAATCGATTCTATCTTTAAGCGCCAAATCGCATTATTTTGTGGCAAATTCAAATTTTTAGTTCAGACAAGTCACAACGGAACTAATCTGTAAAATTAGAGATTTTAAATAATTCATAATTAATAAAAATAATAAAAAAATAATTCATAAATTGAAATTTTTTTTAGAAAGTATATGTCTATATTAACGCCGTGTCTATCAAACTCGTCAAGACTCTTCATATTTCCAACATATCCAAGGCAATTGAGATAATTTTGTGGTAATGTTGGTATTCCTCAATGTATACGCAACATTATTTAATCGGATATATATGTACAAGAAAGATCTACAGTCATGAGTTGTGTACAGGTCGCAAGATTAAATTGCGACCCGTAACCTTTCATCGTAATTCTTGTCGTTTGCGTTAGAAACTTTTTTTATTGCAACGCGGAAAATTATGTTCGAACAAGCAGGAAAATAATTTTGCCTATTTATTTATTCATTCATCGCCTTCGAGTTATCGTCATTCCTGAATAGAAAAAATAAAAATGTTAGCTGTCAGAATAATTTTGGTTTTTCAACTCGTAATTTGTTTGTGGAGCACATTAGTTTTCGGAGCAGTTTACCAGCCACCGAGAGCTAAAGTTGAGCCAATTTATCCTAGAGGACTACGAATGTCTATCCCTGGTATGTTAAATTTGCTCAATTTCTGAATTAATTAATCATGTATGTGTCCATACTGAAAAAAACCATTTTGATTTATTTGAAAAGTCAATTTAATTTCATTTACTTGTAAGAACACCAAACCTTGACAAACAGACAAACAGATTCATGTTTATATATTGGTAATGATAGGGCAAGTTCAATTCACTTGCGGAAATTGGGAATTTCCCACGACTCGGACGACTTTTCTTCAGAAATTCTTGTTTTCATAATTTGATCATTATTAAGTGCTGACTGCATATAAGGTAGTTGTGTACGTATTATCGACACCTGCGCCTATTATCGACATTTTTATTGAATATATTATAAAAATACATGTAAGATTTCTTAGAATATTTTTTAAGTGTATGATGGAAGCTTATTAACTGATTGTCCGAAACAAATGAAAATCCTTTTCCTGTTTCATCATTTTGGTCTTAATTCCACCTAATTAGAGCATTATTAGGGCCGATATAGGTTTGCATTTGTAGGGGATATCTATATAGGCCATACATAGGCCCGTTAAGGGACCGTTTACCAAAATTGATAAAATTACTGTTTTTGAACCGATTTCAATGAATTTTTGTTTATAATTAGGTATCAACGAATAAAAGAAATAAATCCAATCGAAACTCGAAAACATTCAATAATAAACAATATTTTTGTTAATAACATGAAATTTGAGGTACACTCAAACCTCCCTAAGGACACAACGTACGGGACCGGAAGTTCTCCCTAAGAGCACGCGCATGCACCCTGACTCTCATAGTGCTTGCGCATGCGCTGTAAATCGTACCGACGTGAAAATGAATATTTATTTACATGAATAAATTGTTGATTAATTAGTTTCATATAAAAAATAAACTACTTAATTAAAATTGTATAACTATTTGTCGTTTATAAAATCTATAAAGAAAAAGTTAATGGTACCCTGAATTTGAATTTTCGCGCCAAATTTTGGATAGACGAAATTGTGCTCTTCGAGAAGTAATTTCGGTGCTGTAGTTTAAAAAAGTGTAGTTTCAAAAGTTAAGGGTACCACAATTTTTAAACGATTTAAGTTTTTTCGGTGGCAAAATGTTCGGAATATAAATGAAATAAAATTGGCTAGACAGAATTTTAATATACGGTATAGATTTATGGCAATCTAAGATTTTATAAAGAAATGCTAACAAATTGTTAAAAATTATAGTTGTCCGAGTGTTTTTCTTTCTTTTTTATACGAAATTTTTTAAAATGTATTTATCAATAATCTGTCTAGCAAATTTGTTTAGAACTAAATTCTGAACAGTTTGCCGCAAACTAGATAAAAATTGATAAAAAATTGTGGTATGCTTAACTTTTTAATGTTTAGATATCATGCTAAATAAGTTTTCGAAATAATCGCCTTTAAACTTGGCCATAAAACATAATTCTGTGGCAAATAGAAATAACCAGTTAAGTGACATTTTCTAAAAAAAATGAAATTTTCTGAAAGAAATGTTAATTTTGATCTAAATTTTCATTTCCAACATGATTAGATAGTTTTCCTAAATATTTGTGGTCGCAATTTCATAAAAACCAAACCGGTTAACTGAAAAAAATTTGGAATAACCAGTTTAGTGACACGTAATTCGGTTATAACCAGTTAAGTCCATGTTTGATAAATTAAATCATGTCATTTGAACAAGTTAAATGAATTTAAGGTAAATTTAAGTTTTTTACTATCCTAAATACGGAAAAATAATAAAATTCACGTCATTTTAATTAGACAAATATAATTTTATTGTACTAGGGAGCTTCGTTCGCTCCGCTCACTGCGCCCCCTGCGCGCTACGCGCGATAACCCCGCAAACGAATAGCAAATTCTAATTTCAGTTTTTTTCAGAAAAAAATTTGGTAATAAAAATTAAATAAGATACATTAGATAGAATATTTATAGATTTTTCATCA
>JAPYZS010000660.1:0-36032 GCA_030522925.1 Trissolcus japonicus | reverse complement strand
CAACTTTGGCACACAACCTTGGCGTAGTGTCACATGCCAACGCTTGCCCAATGTTGGCGCGACGTTGTCGAACAGCGTCGATACGACTTCACTAACGTCGTGCCAACGTCGTTAAGACTGTATTTCTGCTTAGGTACATGTCTCGTTTAAATTTCAATGGGTTAAAAAAACAAAAAGAAAACCTGCAGAACATTTTTCACATCGGCTTCTGCACTTTATTTCGTTTCATCGACGCACCATAAGGAACAAATTCTATCACTTTTTTACTGAAAATTTTGAATGCGTACATGAACCAACAAAAAAAGGTCTCTCTTGCCGTAGAGGAATTTGTTCTGGAATTCCGATACGTATTGATGCAAAGTTGTTCTTTTTGTTTCTTTTTTTTCAAGTTCGCATCTGCCTCTATGGTTTGTACTGTTTTGTAGCATAACAAACAATATTAATTACTGTTAGGTAATTTGATTTAGTAAATTCCTACGATTAATTGCGCAACTTCGAGTTTCATTCCACAAATTATTGCTAATATAGAATCGAAAGATACCAATATATTATATATGTGGTTAACGTTCTGTGCCAGATATTTTACGTTTAACTCCATTGATGTATTTGGTTCGACTCTACATCATTATAATATAGCGAATTAAAAAAATTAATTAAAAATATTGACTATTTGCGCGATGTTAATTGATAAACCAAATCTCCCGCAGTTTAGATAACTGTCTCTGTTGTTGCGAAAACAATAGTGTTATCTTTATACTTGAGCTTTTGGCGTATCATTTGAAAGTAAATAGGATTAAAACGTGGAGTCGGAAATGACGACAAAAAATGTTTATCAATTTACCTTTCATAATTTACTTTCGCGTTCAACGTGTCTGTAGCATATTTTTAATTACTCCCGTGCAGTTAAAATGTATGCACGCCCTACGGTACACTTAGAAGCATGTTGCATACAAGTTTCATCAACCCTTGACTAACCTATTTTTCATCGCGATCCATATTTACTCTTTTACCTCGTCCTCTTTTTCTTTTACACAGTTACTTATGTAGCCTCTAGCATTCCTTTTATATGTAACTTGAAGAATGCAACAACCCTTGCTAAGTTCAATTACCCCAGATACACGCCAATCGGCTTTTATTTAATAATTCACCAAAAAACGTGTCGCTTTGATACAAGTTTCCTTTCAATGAAACTCGCCGTTCAATGAACTTTTGGGCTTAAATTATTACGGATCATTGATTTACAACGAAAGTTAAAACATACGATTCAACTTGGTTCGTATAAGAAAAATAAAAAATCAAAATTGTAATTTATAACTATATGCCGAGACCGTTTCGTAGACTTTGATACTAAATACTGGACGCGTCAAGTTGGCAAAAATAAGTGAAGTTAATCACAGCTTTGTTTATGAGTTTTATCATGAGTTACGAATCGTATGAATTATTGTTACGCTGTATTTATTCGTCCCAGGATACTCGAAATATCTTTCAACTCGGGTTAGTTATAGTTTCTGACGAATAACTGAAATTGATATTGAATACCCGGCATTCGATTATTCTTAAAACAATATATTAAAAATGAAAACAATTTTTTTTCGTAATTTGCTGTATTAATTAATGTTTGATCGGAATTTCATAAGATCAAAGTTCAGCCGAGATCACTGTTATTAAGTGTGGCTTAAAATGTAATGAAAAAGTTTATATACCAATGAAAATATTAACGCACAATCAAAAAACAATATTGCAACCCATTTTATATCGCAATACGTTTTTTTGGCACGACGAAACAGACGAAAACACCATCTGTTCTCATATTAGCCATCGATTTCGACTGGAATGTCATTGACTGAGTTCCACTTGAGTTTTCATTGCATCGAGGTCCCGTCGAACCCTTTCGTACTTTGTAGGAAAGAGAAAGACAGAGAGAGAGAGGGAACGCTGTCAGCCTGACAACGAAGCTTTTAATTAACGATTGGTATTTTGATTATAGTGTATCAGTCCACACTGCAGCGTTGCGTATCAAAGTTCCGAAATATTATCTGATTGGTTTATTCTTCGTTTGCCTCGATTTTATGTTCAAACTTACTTTCTTTGTATTGCAGTACGTTGGAGTGTTTTTCGTGGATGACTACACATCGATAGCATGATTTCCTGAAACACAAAGTAATAGATTACCAAATCAAACATTAAAATTTTATTAGTTTAAGAAAAGTTGAAATCAATTTTTTTTATAGTTTTTACATTTTGAGTTTTTGGTATAGAATAGTTTGAATGTTAATAAAGTGAATGAAGTTTCGACCGAACCGAAAAATGAATTATATTTGAAACGAAACTCGAAACACAGCTGTACTGTTATTTAAAATTCGTAATGTAGTTTTGATATTAATTTTGACAGATAACATCAAACTTGGATGGAAAAAAGCGCACATGACTATTCTGTTTGGTTCGAAAAAAACGTAAACCGCTGTAAAAAAAAATTGAAAAGTCAAATAAAATTTGCCTGACAGAATTTCAACTTTGTTTTAGTGTAATGAAAAAGAATTCTGACAAAGTAATTTAATAAGTTCGTCTTTTTTTACTCGATTTAAATATTTAACTGCACTTCGCAACAATTTTATGATCTACAAAATTAATTCTGAAATGTTTAAAAAAATGTTACATATTTTTTAGAATTTTTTATTTTTACACAAACGGAATTCGATAGTATTTTTCAATTTAATTCCTTACTTTAATATTGAAGGTAAAGATCGTAGACTGAAAATGCCCTTTTGAGAAAGTGAGAGAGAGAGAGAGGTAGCAAATGAACAACGAAAAATGATGGAAAATGGTGAAAAACAGCTCGCACGCGGAATTCTAATGCTTGATTTCCGTTTTTAATCAGTTGCAGTCAGTCGCCCGGGGCTGCGCAAAAATGAATAGCACGGAATTACGT
This sequence comes from Trissolcus japonicus, assembly GCA_030522925.1. Classification (NCBI taxonomy): domain Eukaryota; kingdom Metazoa; phylum Arthropoda; class Insecta; order Hymenoptera; family Scelionidae; genus Trissolcus; species Trissolcus japonicus. Next base: position 33,103 of record JAPYZS010000660.1, on the reverse strand, counting down.
ATAACGTCGACTGTGTTCCCGTTGGCTTGTGGTTACTAGGATAAAACATATTGGCAAAGTCGACTGGCACACTGAATTGGAAATCTCCGACTTATCAATTTAGACGTTAGAACAAAATCACGAGAATGAAAGGAAATGATTTCATTTTTCTATTTCATCCGAGACAAAACATTGTTCGCTCGTCGTGTCTGAAAGTTCTGAAATTGTCTAGTAAAATAAAACCTACATGATAAAACAAATTTTAACTCATTCCCTGTTCAATCGACCTAAAACTGCATATGCGAGAAAACGGCAGGATAGTGCGTGTGTGTTAGTGTTTACATTTCGGAAGCATTAGCGCGCGGGCCAATTGTTTGGTTGTGTGAAATGGAGGAAGATAAAGCCGTCCAGGGAATGTGTTAATAGATCAAACAATTAAAGTCCTGAAAAAGTTCGTCTTTAATTTAAATTTGTAATGTTTTTTTGGTAATACACAAAATATCGTTCTGTCGAAGCAGACATTAATTTTTATTATTTCTTTGTTATTATTTTTTAATACACTGAGAGAACTGTGAAGTAACATAACCTCCACTTGTCGGTGCTGCCACAACTCCGACGATTCGGAGTTCCTATTTCTCCAATCGTCTGTGGCACCCTGAGGTTATGATACTTCACCGTTCTCTCAGTGTACCAATAAATTTAATTTGCAAAAAAAATTTAGTTCATCTTTCAATTTTTCCGCAGCAGTAAAAAAAGTACAGCTGTTTCAACTGAGCGATACACTATTTATAACAATTATTCATCTGCCCTGTCTGGATGCTATGAAATTGTGCAATAAAATAAAAGCCACATGATAAAAGATTAAAAATTTAAGGATGGTTCTGGTTCTTGTCTTTTTGTTATATCTTCCTCCTGGTAGAAAATGTCATCTCAACATACTAATTTTCTCTGCCAACAATTTTTTTTTATTAATTTATCATTATTATTATTTTTATGATTAAATTTAATTAGAAGAAATTTTTTTTCAAGTTCATCTTCCAATTTTGCCACAGTATAAAAAAAAGAATGCAGTTGTGTCAACTGAGCGATACGATTTACAACAGATAGCATTTCTGGCGTGATACATCGATGTTCAAGTGGAACGAAATTCTTCCCTTTGTGTCTCGGGCATTCGAGGACAAGGACCGCAGTACTTTTAATCCCCTTTTAATCCCGTCTAGTCTCGAGTCAAAGTCGCTTCCGCTCGAGTAAGTAAGCGGCATTGCGCAGACATTTCATGTGACAAAGACGATAAGCAAAGAAGAGGGGTGTAGGTGTAGACACACATAGCATGTGGAGCGGCTGTATGTGTGTCACGAAGCCCGCTGAGAGGAGCCTGAGAAGGCGAGAACACATCGCCGGTTAATAACAATTTGCAGCGCACCGAACCGCATTGGCGTGACGACAAATTTTCATCGACGTTCACGAATGTCGTGGCTTTTCGTCTCCTACTTTCCATCCTTTTTTTATTGCGAGTGTCGCGGATTCTATTTGGCGTCCGAGCTCTCTCTTCTGATTTCTTATTTGTGAATTGCGCTATCTACTTTTTAATCCCCACTAATTCGTCTCCACTGATAACGCAGGGTTCTTTTTTTCTTTCGTGCAGGCGCTTTTGTGAATCATTTTTTTTCTACGTTCCTCCATTTACATCGCGCTTCTTTTTCGACATCCCCGGTGCTATAATTCAAGGAATTTTAGTTATAACATATTAGTCGAAATTGAGATATGAATTTCAGTTTTGCTTGAATTACAAAAAAACTCTCATTCCTAATCGGATTAACGTTTTAACATTTGGTATCTCTATTTTTATAGAATTTTTTATGTAGTTTTGATGCACCATGCATAATTAAGCTCGACCAGCGGACGCTGGTTATATCATTGAATAATTCGATAATGCTCGAATATTATTAAGGGGATGAAAAAGATTAGGACGGTAAATTATGGCAGCGGATATTCGGTTAGCTGTGGAAAAAATTATCGTATTTTCTTAACGAGACAACCCTTGTCAAGCTTGATTGCCATTAACAACATTGGCTACTGTTACTAGTATTAATTAGTGTCACCGCTAGTGGTGCCTGTCTTGTGCATATAATTATATCTGTTAAACCCTGCTAGACCGCACATGTTAGTAAAACTACAATTTCACGTATATGATAAATAACTGACAAAAAATGTCGATACGGTGCGTCGCACGACAGGTTTGCGAAAATGCAAATTTTGATTATTAATTTTTCATTTTGCACGGATAACGGGATTTTGCACCCGTATTCAAGATTAATTTTTTGTTCGAATAATTTCAGATTACTCACGGGAAATTCAATATATCTGAATTTCACATTTGGAGTAATAATAAATAAAAGGATTTACATAATCCGGTTGAAAAATGTTTCTTTGTATGCGATGTGTAAAAACTAATGGTGAGGTTCATTGTTTTATCTTGAAATTTAATTGAGTTTCAGTCGGGTTCATACTTCAGTAGAGCTCCTCACTGTTTCTTTTTTATTGAGCTAATTAATCAGTCCTCATATTATTAGTTTTTTCAATTGACTGTTCTCAATTTCGAAATATTCCAACAAAAACGAAACCAGCGAATTAAAAGTTAAAATTATTTTATTTGAACACGTGTTGAAAAAAAATGTCGGCAGGTGCGTTATCTCGTGCAATTTATTTCTTCTTTTTTTTACGTAACTAAAAATTTATGAAAGGATTGCTGAAATCACAATCTAACCCTTGCGGCAGTCTATCTTTGGACAAAGAGGGCTTAAGAATGAAGACGCGGTGATTAATTTTTGTGAAATAGAAAATGTTGGTGCGGTGATTTATCGTATTTATTTGTCAATGGATGAGTTGGATTATTCTCATCACGGTGCAATGTATTTTACCGTTCTGATTTTTATAAATTGTGGAATGTCAATTTCAGCATGAAATTGGAAACAAACAAGCATCAAGGTGAAAATAAATAAAATCAAAATCGACGTATTGTTTTTTTTTAATGAACAGTTATTTACGTAGCGGTAGTGAAATTGCGTTAAAAATGAGAAACAAATTTTGTCACTGATTGGATACTTACTCGTCAACTAAAAGGTACTTGTCGCCTTCGTTGTGGATACACCTTCCTTTGCTAGATAGAATATTTCTCGAAATTAGGATAGACTGCCTCACACCGCTCTGGAACCAATTGCCCTCCCAGCGCGATGGAAAGTTACATTCTGCAAGCACAAAGAAAAATATGCAAATCAGTCTAATTGTAACCGCACACATCGCAGCTTTCATCGCGCAAATAAAATCATCAAGTCAAACTGGAATATGCAAATTCTGAGGTATGGAAACGTGATCAGCAGATTGTTACGATTGTAATGCGCGTGCGATTTGTATGGCGTTGAAAATATTCTTGATCGAAGTCGCTAACGATTTTGAAAATGAGCCATCGTACATATAATGAGCGGCCAAGTGTGCTACTCATGGTTGCTCCCGATCTCGTTACATCTCATAAAAGCGAAGAACTTTTGCCGTAATAAAGTTTTAAGGACACTTATCAGAATATGCAAATTATTCTACCGTAGTGGAATAAAAATTAAAGATACCCCTGGGACAGTGTCAGCTGAAACGCTGCCTTATACTTTTCATAGATTTTTTTATAATGCCCAGATATAATGCCTTGATTGTTATAACGTTTCAATGACCGCTGTACGACTCAGAAAAGAGTCCGGAATTCATTGCACTTTATTGCGGAGAATGGAAATGCGCCTTTTATTGTACAACCTTTTTATTCAACAATTTATGCGATGTTGAATGTTATTCAAAAGTCAGCGTCGAAATTCATAATAAAACTAGATTTAATTTATTAAATATTGAATTATAGTTGACTCTATTTGTATTCGACTTAATCGACCGTGACGAACTGCATTTTTTAAATTTAAAATAAATAGATCATATACAGCGAAAAAAGGTTATATTAAAGTAGAAAATCCATTGTGAGGTATAGTTTAAGATATTAAAACAAAATATATAGAATTATTCTTTAGGATTCGCAGAATAAATTTGTAATAAAAACAATGGGTAGCCGGTGAAATAAAACGAATATTTAAGTTCAAATTAGTATGTTATTGTTTAGAATATAACGGATATTTAAATCGAGAAAAAAAACTTAGGTAACGGTGCAAAATTTTGAGAAAATTAATTTCAAACACAGTCGTTTATGAGGTTATGCGTATTATTGTAGACACTAACGAAAAAACTTATTAAAACTTAATAAATAATAATGTTTGATTAAAAAAATATGAACTTTTTTTTACATGTTCACTTATTCCATTCGCTATAAAAATTATTCAAATCATTTTTTTATTTTTCTCGAGAAGAACTAATGGCGAGTTCAATTCCACCGATTGGGAAATACAAATTGTATTTGCCGATATAAGCACATAATATTTTTGAAAATAATAAAACGAAATTTTATTGGATAGCATTTTTTACCAAAAACTTTGATAGTTTCAATCAAATTTGCATTCCAGTACTGCTTTATCAATATGGGGAAAAAACATATGTTTCTGCAGCGCCAAACCCAATCTGCAACAATATAGGTTAGGGTAATAAAACTACCAACTGTGCCCTTACGTTGGCATAAATGCAACGTCGAATTGGAATAGCCATTTTGACCAAACCAATTCTACTTCAGTGTGTGTACCAATGAATCGGTATTAGTTTGTTTTCGAAATTTTGTACCTGACCTTGTAAAGTGCCGAGTGAATATAGTTGCCGAATCATGAGCCGTAACTTCTGTAATATTATAAGTCAGTGTTGGTACTCAAAGCTGAAGTAGGATTTTTCCCCCTGCAAAACAATGTGTTCACTGTTCGTTGAAAATTTACGCATCGTTGAAAATTATTATCAAGTTTTTTGAATCATAAATTCAGTAGTTTTCCGCTAATCCAATAATTAAATATTGTTTATTCTTTTACAATTAATGTATACTAAAAAAATAAATGCTCAATCTAAATTTCACCACGAGCAATGTCATTTCAGGTCCATCTGTTTTTTGCCGAATGTTCTTATTCATCCAAATGTCCTCGACAAAAGATAAGACCGAAAGAAAACGCCGGTGTCGGCAAATTAAACTCTACCCATTCGAACGCAGTTTGTCTTTTCGTGATTTGTGCAAATCCAAGCGTCGTGTGCGTGAATCGACAATGAAGCCCATTGTCCGTCCTCTTTTCATTGAGGGATTTTGTATCAGGCGTTCAGACGTACGTACGCGATACGAATCTGGGGCTTATCTGCAGAGGGCGCTCAAAAAAGCACCGATCTATCGAGCTTTAATCTCACGAGCTACAGGGGTTAAACTCAATGCCCGAAATGCGCTCTGCTATATGGAAGGGTACTTTTCGATTGCAAGTTATTTTGCGGCAAGTTTTTGCTGGCGCCTTAGAGTCCCCCTCCATGCACGTTAGCCGAGGTACGCGAGGGGAAGAGATAAAAAGCGGAGCTACGGGGGGAAAAGCATCATTTCAACCCCGTCGAAGTCAGCATCGCTGGCAGACGTAAATATTAACTCTTCGTCCCATATGGTGCTTTTGAATGAAGAATGGAACGACAGGCACGAGACAAGTCAACATGTAACTTAAATATATTGATTCGTTCTGCAGTGCAATGATGGATGCGTCGACTTTGTAATTAAATTTTCGACTGCAATTATAGTTAGAGGGTGAAATGGATGCTGATATCCATCCTGCACTTGAGTTTGTCTAAATAATATGGTCTTGATCTGGTCAATTAATTGTTTTTTATCCTACCAATATTTCGATTAATTGTTTTCAGTATAAATTAAGAAAGAATTTTTAAATGCCAGATTTTGAAATATTTCGCTTCATTGGAAACTTAATGTCCAATTTTCCTGAAATTTATTTTCAAAGTGTACCGTGCAACGCAGAGCGTGTACAGAAAATTACGATGGCTCTGTATTTTCGATAAGGCAAAGGCTAGTGCAGCCATATTTTTATTACAGTCGTTGGATAGTAAAACACATGAATAATTACGCGAGGTATCCTGCTATATATCCAGTTTCATTAGATCAATTTTGTAATCTCTAATATTGCTTCATTTAGATGACAGGTTTATTTTAACGAGTTGAGACACGGTTTCGTTGAATTGATGATAAAATGAGGATGGGAATAAAAAAAAATTGAAAAATGATTACAGTTAGGTATCTGAAAGCTTATGAATAAAGTAGAAAACAACATTTCTATCCTGACACACAATAGCAGGAAAATACTTGAGATAAACACAATTTTAATGAACACCCGGACTTCAAGCGAGTGCATTTCAATTGGACGGAAAAAAGATTGGACGCAAAAATAAATGAGTGCTCGGCCGACTGAACGAAAGTTTTTAATGTAATGTTTTACTTGGTCAAATTGTCGTTTTTTGCGGATGCACTTTGCCGGCGAGCTCGCGTAGACCAAAAATTATGCATCGCAAATTTCCGAAAAGTTGCCACACACTCGTCTCACCGCTGCCTTTACACACCACATTGATTCTAAATTAATTTATTTTTTCATGATTTCATAATTTTGCAAAAATGAAAATTATAACAACGTTTCATTATTAATTATACTTGATTACGGTCATTTCATTTTCAAATTCAGTTCCTTCTTTTCTGGCTGTGCACACCATGCAGATTAATAATAACGATTAATTTGGAATGATAAATTGATTGCAGCTCGCAACAATGCAGTTTCATCCCGACGGAAAGGTTTCTTTGATTTGCTATATAATAGTGGTTATAATTAATCGCAGTCACAAAGTATAATAAATGACTACTAATTGAAGCCGATGTATTTAATTACATCAACCTCAATAATTAATACGATCAGCCGGCCGCAATTCGTATTTATCCACATAATTCATGCCCGGACTGCAAAAGGGTATCCCCTGACAGGAGAAACTATGCCGCGCAATTCGCGCTCGCTGGGGTATCTTGTTTTGCTGCGAAAACGGCAAAATCAATAAAGTTTGCGTCGCTCATGATTCGACAGTTAGTCCGGCGACACGCGTTTATTTATTTTGTCCGCGTAATATCGGGGGCTGCGTCATGCATGCGTGCAAGCGTACCACCCTCTCTCGTTTGACAAAACTGTGATTCGCGGTTTATTCACTTTCGCGGACGCATCTACTGGTCATTTATAACTCAACATGGCCGAGTTTATGAGCAACGCCGAAAGTAGGTGTTTGCAGAAGGATGGCTATGTTCGATTGTAAATGCGTGGGAAAACAATTCGCAATTCGGCTTGTTAAAATTTGTCCCGTCGCTTAACTCGTTATTGCAAACGCAAAATTTCGCGTGCTAATAAATTCGTCGAATCAATTATAACAACGAAATGTTATCACTGTGTGCCGAGCCCATTACCAATGTGCTTTTTTGTGCGCCAAATTTGTGGTCGTCATATTGGTGCCCGTTTCCGATGGTCAATATTCTATTTACAGCTAATCATTGTTCAACGCAGGATTGAAGTGGGATTTGCGTCAAGTCGTGACTTACAATTTCGCAACTAGAATTATCAATCAGTTTCATCGGTGATGAAAATTAAAGAAATAGATTTTTTTTCATTTTTTTTGTTTTTATTTCTTTCTTTTCTCTCGAAACAAATGGAAGAAAAATAGAAACAGTTGAGAATTTACGACTTTTCATGACAGAATACCGAAAAGTTATGATTGCAGTCACAAATTACAATCGCGAGCAACGAAAAATGTCGACGGAAACTTTACTTTTGTTCTTAGAAAGCCAACATTGTAATCTTATTTTTTGTGATTGATTTCGCAGTGTGCAACATAAATCAGTTGTTTAAATACGCGACTAAGTTCGTGACAAACTTGCAGTCTTCCAACACTGCGGTTTTAATGGAGCTTTGCTGGGCTTCGCACAAAGAGCCTTTTTTCCAGTTTCATGCAAACTTTAAAAACGCAACAATGCGATTAAAACACTTTATTGTGTGTAACCGACTTCTAGCCAATGATTTTCTTTTTGCTTCAACTTCCTGCGTGTGTAATACCACAATCCGCGCCAAATTGACGGCACTTATTGTTTTACCTTTTTTTGTTCTCATAAATGTTCGCGTAGACAAGTTGTTGTTATTTGACAATTTAACAATAACATTAAAGTCGTAAAACAATTTCTTAATAATTAAGAAGGGTCAACTGGGGTAATTGTGATATCGGGATAATTTGTGACAGGCTAATTACAATTAATAAAATACAGAAAATGTCTTATTTATTTATATAATAAATATAAATTTGACATATATTCGTACATATATTTTCATCCCTGTGGGTTATGTGGTGATTATAAAAATTTAGGTATGTTATAAAACTAATTTTTATTTTTTTTTTCGCATAATAACTTTCCAATTTCCACCGTCATTTTTTAATTTAATAGAGTTCGATTAACTTATATTTAAAAAAACTCAGGCCAAAATATTATTATTTACAAAAGTTACGTACAGTTGAAAAACAACTTTGCATTTTCATGTCACAATTACCCTGATTGACCCTACATTTAAAAAATTCGAGAAAAACACTTGATGAAAGATTAACATTATTAAACTTCGTGTTAATATTTAACAAAGTTTGGTTGAGAGATGTTAAATAAAACATTGATTAAAAATCAATCGCGGTTTTAGTTTGTAAAATCTGGAAGCGATTTCGCGGAACAAATTTTTGATGAAAGTCAAGTACTAATTTAACAAACTTGTGTTACGAGAATTATCGATTACCTGGCGAGCTTTTTCGAGGCCGGAATAACGAGGACGTTTAATCGTTGATTTTTTTCGTCCGATCGCGACATGGCACATTGTTCCGATGGAACATATCGTCGAGATCGTATGTCTCACTCGGAAAAGGGTTAACGAATTTGGCAATCAGCAGTATCATAGTTCCACCGGAGCTGGATGTCTCACGCATTTCACGAACTTGGATGAAAAACCCAACTGATTTTTGCAAATGGAGCGACGATGTTTCAAAAATAATTCACGGTGGTACAAAAGTGCTGTTAGCAATTCTCATTTATTGGGAAAATGAAATTCCAAAGAAATCTCCAGTTTGTACAATTTAATTTATAACCGGTCGATTTCATGCCCGAGAAAATGACAGATTTTCCTATAAATAAAATCCTGATTTGGTGTTTTTGAAAATCCGTTCCAATAATAATTATCAAGCATTGATCAAATCTTTCAAAATGGTCAGGAAATATTAATAGATCTTCAGATCAGGTGAATTGAAAATGGAACTTGATAATTCAACACTTGTTCATTTCAAATGACAATAGAGAATAAATTTATGCAAATTTGAATGATAAATTATTTTTCACAGAAATACAGCGTTATTAGAAATGTATGCGAAGGTTTAACGATAAACTGAATTATTAAGTCAATAGTGTATGACTGTAACGTTTGCCAATATAATTTATTATGAGTTATATTGAATTTTCATTACCGTCATATTGGTGATGTGATTCAGGTAATGCACAATATCAATTACAAAATTGGAAAAGCAACATACGATATAAATTCCTGTCATTTTCTCTCATCATTTTGTAATCACGGCCGTTCTCCTGCGTATTTCCAACGGTTCCGCAATATTGTTAAATTTCAAATTTTCGCAGATTTCCTCTCTTCTCATATTAATTTTTTCAGGTGGGTTTAAAGCGATGCGTCGATAAAGTATCAGAAATACATGCAAGTTTGAAAAATTGATCCTTTAGTTATGAAAAAAAAAACCCCTTCAAGAATTAAAAAAAATACAATGAAAGTAGTTTAAAAAGCTCACGAAAAAAAGGCATGAATATATAACCTGTTACCTAATTTCATAAATGCAAATGCTTATTATATGAAACTTTTGGCGAACACGTACGTTCCAACACTTATATTTGTCTCTTTTAACTTTTTAATGTGCTTAATTTCCAGCAAAAGCTTAGTGCAGCATGAACTGATAGCAAACTCGTGAACGAAAACGCAGACTAGCGCTCTGCATTAACTTTGATTGTTCCCGGTTCGCACACGCTGATATCTCTTTTCAGCGTTATTGAAATTGAAGTCGTGCTAGGTAGCTTGTGGCAAACGATCCTATCGAATCTTCGGCGAGTCAAGTGAATTACTGTCACACGGGCATCCGAGCAAAACGGCACGAGCGCCCACGAATGATGACAGCGCGACATTTTGACGGTCGACAAAGGCTAAAAAGTGCGCCCGCTGAGGCATTGACAGCTGTCAGCCGTCAGGCCGGATAACTTTGCGATCCTGATATTGCTGCACTTGCGGCTTCTCCCGCCCAGTTTGCTCTTGATTTAATGCCTTTCTCGTTCAATCGCACGGCCACTTTTTTTTGACGCTCGGTATACCGATAAGCGGAAACGAAATTTGTGACGCCAATTTCCTTTTTTTTATCGTCAATTTTTTACTAACCGTCAGGGGGCGACCATTTTTGTCTGTGTACACCCCCCTCCCCCCTCCCAACTTTTTCCTACACTTGGAATTAATTTCGGGTTGTATGAAAAACGAAACGAAAGATAGATGAAGAACTCGCTCCATTATTTTGTAATTAAAAATTTTTTATGTCTAGCCGTGTAATGAAACGACGAGTTTTGGGCAAAATAACTCTGAAACGCGCGCCGTCGACCGATGACAGAATTTCATATAAATACAACAAGCAAACAAGAATTTCAAGTGGGTCGGTCCCAGCGTGGCAACATGCATGATAAATGCGGCGCGCATAAATTTCGCATTCGCATCGTTGACATCTAATACGAAATATCGTTCGTGACGTTAATTTATAATCCATAGTTGGCCCAGGCTCTCGCGGCCCTCTGCGTCAATCAAATTTATCATCGCCCGGTGCACAATTTACTTAGGACATTCTTTTACTGGCGCGGAGGCATTTTGTTTGCGCGATTGGCGCATGAAGAAAAGTATGCCGTGGCAACTGCTATTTATTTTGCCGCACTTCCACACCTCTTATCAACGCAACAACCGCTGAGGAAAATTATACATCTAAATTTTGAAATATCGCTGAATCTCGTGTTTTATGATGTAATAAATAAATCCCTCTTGTGATGTTTTGAGAGGTTCGATAACTAGATAAGTTTCTGCCGAACAATCTGAGAGAAATCGTCCGTGGCTCAAAAAGAAACTGCCGTTGCCGGAAGATATAGAGCTTTAACTTTCCGAATGAAAGCGCCGCCGATGAGCTGTAGCTTACATATTTTTCCGTCCCGAAAAACACCACGGCCCGATCACACTCGTGCGTGTCCTCTCTCCCACCTTTTTCAACGCAAAATCAATGAATAATAAAGTTGGCTCCAAAAATTATTAGGTTTACATTCGCGGACAGATTTACGACCGAGGAGATTGAACCGAAAAAAAAGCCAGAATCAAAGCCAGAGCACTCGCTTGATTAAAGCAAGTATAAATTTCGCATGATAATATAGATTTTTTTATTGAGCCGTCACACGCCACGGTTACAATATCGCGGATAATTTAGGACGGCGCATAACGCAAACATCATAACGTTTTAATTATTTTGCGTTCTTATCTGCTGCTCTCCTCTTCTCGTTATAATTTTATAATATACATTTCTTTTTTCTTTGCATAGAGATAGATGAACATGGGCGCGGGAATGAAATTAATGTTATCGCTGGAATAATCTTGCATAGCTATTTATTTGCCGCCATCGCGGTCTCGGGGAAAAAGCTCGCCATTTAAGGAGCAGCAATAAATAAAACACAACCGACGGTCGAAACTAGCAACAACTACGGTCGTTGAATTTTGTACAATTTTTGACGCCGCGATATATCTATACCTGGTATTCCAACCGAAAAAAAAAGTACGGTGACGCGCATTCGCAGTCCCACCCGCAACAATGATATTCATTATCTTAATTAAAATATGAACGCGGAATAATTGTTTCTTTGTTGAAATAACCGGCGTGGTGCAAAATCAACAGAGGCAGCGCGTTTCGCGTTTGAAATTACGTTTGCCGAATACGCGATGAGACAATAATCGAAAGATAAAGCTTTTGCTCGGCGGGGCTCTTCAGTGTCAGGCGATAATAATTTCTGCATTTTATAAAACACTGATGATGACAAAGTTTAATTAAATGCAAACGGATATTTGAACGTCCAAAAAGTAATTATTATGGCCATTTTCGAATGACCCGGAATGGTTCGTTTATTCTAATCAGTCGATTATTATTTGATTAATTATGGTTGGATTGTTTTAAAGGGAACTTGAGCCGAAAAAAATTACATGTTGAAAATGAAAGCGGAAAAAACAAACTTTCGGCCGTTCATGAATTTATTGACGTACTTTTTGAGCCGAGTCAAACCCCAGACCTGACGTAATGAGTTCGTTAAAATTGCGCGGCTGATATATGAAAGTCGAGTTAAATAAAAGAGGGGTTTATCACTCGAAAATGGTACATTAATCACGCCGATGTCATTTCAAGGTACCGCTTGAAAATGCGCGACCTCGCTTGACGTTATAGCGGATTCTCGATGACGATGTCACCGATTGAAATGGCACGTAAAATAGCCAAGATTCCCGTGGGGCGAATATTCACGCTTCGCGGCGCCGAGACTGCGGGGATTCGCGAGCTCGGTGTTCAATTTTTTGTCGGCTTTCTTCCGTCGTCCTCGTTTTGCGTCTTTTGCACGTTTTTGTCGTTCGATGTTAGATATTGTTGGTCTCATCTGTTACCTTGTTTTTTTTATCAATTTTCATTGGCATACTTTATTGACACGTTACAGTGTAAAACAAGTATAACATCCGCGATAATTGATCCATAACTAAACATAAATTTAGATAATCGAAACGGTAAATGAATTTTTTTTACTAAAAATCTTTTCATCTTAAACATTTTTATTGCAGAGAATGTCACTACAGTAAAAAGATGTAGATGGATAATGACCTTAAGAATATACTTTCAAGATCCATTAATGATAATTTCTTTTTTTGCTATTGAGAATGTAATGTTATAGAATGGGGATAGAAGATCAAAAAACACAGTAATTTAGAAGTAATGAATGTCTGGTGTCATAATACTGAATAATAAATATTCTTCCCGTACTTCGACAGTTATTCGTAAGCTCCTTTTTTTAGACTGCGCGAGAACTAGTGTGTTATCTGTAAATCTGAATAAGTGAAGATTTCACTTTTTGCAAAGAAGTGGACGACTTCGGACTTATTTTGAGTGAATTTTCACTTCCCAAGTAAAAATTTTGATCGGGCTGAAACCGGGCCTGACCAGGAAACCATACGACCAGATAAGGACTCGGCATGGAATCCTAGGATGGCACTGTGTATGAGCGTCACGCCTGGCGTCCCTTAGGGCCCAGCCGGGAATCCTGTTTAACCCAACCAGGGCCCGACCAGGGCCTGGTCGGGATTGCCATTTTTAAAAATAAATGAACAAAAATGTATTAAATAACTAATTAATAAAATTTTTTTATTGTTTAATTTATTTTGATTTTTAAGCCATTCAAATTGAGGTTTTTAATGAAAAAAAACAGATTCGATGTTAGAGGATTCGAACCTAGGCCTCCGCATTGCTAAGAACACTGTCTTATCCACTAGTCTATGAGGACTTTCCAGTCTATGTTTCTTATTGGAAACTCACTCATACGATGGATGTGTGCCAAAAATATAGAAAAATATGTTATTAATTATCAGTGTAGTTATATAAATTATTAATTGCAAAATGATTTATTAATTAATATTCCAACTCACATAATTTAACTAAACTAACAAAATAATTATTTAATGTAATTAAATTTAAAAAAAAACGGAAATGGAATCCCGGTCAGGCCCTTAGGAACGCCCGGCGTGACGCACTATACCAATACCCAGTCGGAAATACTGACTGGAACCTGGTAAGGGCCCAGTCAGTATTCCTTTCATCGATATTTTGAGTGGAAATTCAAAAGTCGTCGACTTTTTTGCAAAAAGTGAAATTTTTACTTATACAGATTTAGAGAGTTCATAATCAATCTGAATGCAGCATTGAAACGGGAGCTTCATTCGTTTCATTACAATGTATTTTCTACACGATTTAACAGACTGTGCGGAGGTCTTTTTTAAAAAAGGCCAGTTTGGTTTCATGTCATAACTATTTAATTTAGAACGCTAAACACACTTCTCTAAAAATATTGACAAATTATCTTTGTACTTTGGCAGTCAAAAACGTTTCCAAAAATGTATCATGCTAATATTATTTATTTCTGGATACCTTTTTTGTCAAACTTGTCAAACGAGTAGAGCAAATCTTATGAGAAAGTCAACAAACATTTTCTTATAATGATTATATTTGCAAATAATATAATATACGTAATAAAAATATAGGTTCAAACAAAACATTTTAACAAACAAACTAAATTTGTAGTTATGCCAGGTTTCATGGCTAATCATTAGTACTATTCAACTCAGACTTTTCAATTTAAATAATACAATTGTACTTATTATAAATTGGAGTCACTGGATCTCAGTCTGATATTTATAATCTAAATAGAAAAATGAAGAAAAAGGATTTACATTTAAGTCAGCAAACATTTGATTATTTCGTCCAGAGATCCAAACCCCCAAAACTATCTGTCGTAATCCTATAAGTTTGTTTTCTTCCAACATTAATTTCAGAAACAATAAAAGCATCTGATTCGGCAAGCTTGAATTTTTCTTCACCTTCTCACGACTTGTGCAGCATCTTGGCGAGGATTTCGGCGGATTTTATGGTGATTTTGAGTCAGCGGCATAAGCGCGAAGGCGATCTTCACAATGAATAACTCATGACGGGATCGTCAACGCGTACTTCGTTAAAGCGGAACCAAAAAAAAGAAGGAAAGAAAAAACCGTTTCCTCCATTCAATTTACAAGTCGTAGAAGACCAGGTTGAGATCGATTAAGGCTCCTTTACAACACAAAATTCAGCCTCTCGCTTGGAGGTAAAATTCCAACCGCTTAATCAAATCATTTTTATCAAAACCCCCTTGGGAAGACAGCATCAAAAAGCTTGGCGGCATTTTTAATATTGCATTCATAGAGTCGCGGGACTTGGAGCATGGAGACCGAATAAATAAATAAATAAGTAAACATATGGGTGCGTGGGAATGCGTGCAGCTCGGCCCTTGCCGGTTCGAGTAAGCAGTCTTAAAGAAACATAGAACGAAAAATGCTTGAGAAGTTGACAAGTTTGAGAGGTCTTTCAATTTACCTCATCTCTGAAGTTTGTTCCTGCAATCCAGGGCCGCGTTTTCTTCTTTGTCTCGCGCAAGCTTGTCCTCGTTCTTTGCTCGGTTCTCCGTGCGATGTTTATTATAGTTATGTCACGTAGGGCGAAGAAAAAAAATGAACACAACCTCGCAAGACACTTTCGTCATAAAAATTTTAGCGCGCAATCATGTTGAATAATTTTTCAAATTTTTATGGCCGTGCCGGTGCGAGGTACGCAACGTAATTTATTGATCGTTATTTTGTCGTTCGTTTTGACGTTTAATAATACCAAGTCTCGCAAGAGTTGACACAAGTTTTCACTATGCATGGCGACGTTAACAATTGACATTCGTGTATAAATGAAGTGGTTAGTTATCATTTTACCATGTGACACATTGTAATTAAATTCGATTCCAATCCGTACGGTAAAATATCTCCCTCTGACATACGGTTCTTATGTGAATATGAATAAATTTGAACTTTAAATATAGAATCGTCAACTGTGTATAGATTCAATCATTCATAGTAATTAGAATTATACTGTTTTTTTTAATTATTCATTCCGAACTTTTCAAGCAATTTTCTGCTAAAATCCTATCGAAATAACCATGAAACCTGCCTGCATTTCCAAATCTGATTTTAATGTCCAAGTGATTTCATCCCGAATGTTATTTCACTTGCAAAATGTGTCGGAACAGAAATCAACATTAATACAATGTCGTTTTAATTTTTAGTCCAACCCACCGGGAACAGAAATTAAATCTCATCGTTACAATTTTTTGCAACGCATTTCAACCGCGAGCGCCATCTATCGTTTCGCTCGCGGTATCAAAAATCTCATTACCGTATTTTCATTTGCATGTGGAAAATATGCAAATTAATTTGTCAGACATTTACCGGTAATTCGAGCGTAAAAATCTTGATGTGTCGATTTAGTTGCAAGGCACATATTACAGGAATGCGTATAAATTTTAGTATATGTATCATCGTCGAAACCCTCGGCGTAACCGCGGGCAGACGCGAGAGCTGGCGCATTTCATTCGTCGAAACTTATGAAGAGACGTAGAATTTGGTTGCGCCGCAGGAGAGGGATGGCTCAACGTCTCTCCTGGGAAGCCAAGAAGGGTTGTCTCTCGGAGGGTTCTCGAACAAGAAAATTTCTCGTCCACTGACGCGTCAATTATATTATATTCTACAGGTATTTGATGAATAAAGATCCGCTGATACCAAGACATTTATGCCAGCTACAAAGAGGAAATGATTATCTAACAGGTAAATCGTGATTCCTTCGCACCTCTGATTTAGACAGCTATGAAATATCTACAAGAGCGCATAATTACTCATGCAAATTACGAAATTTTGACGTTAATGCTACACGAGTGTTGGTTGGAGAAATTCACTCGATTCCGTGAAAGGTATCAGAAATAATCTAACTCGATGATGATATTTATGAGATTTGCTCAAGTTATAGTTTGTCTAAAAAAGGTTGCATGCTTTGACAGAGTAATTGCATCCCCAGTGAAAAATTGATTTCAGTTCACTATAGATATAGCCCCAAATGTATAATGAAATTCATTTTGATTTCGGATCAGGTTTTCTGGTCAGGTTCAACATTCAAACCGATCGTTATTTCTAAAATAAATGATCCTATTAGTGACCACCTTTACCTTACCGACATGTACCAATTAGTGACCACTTGTTTTTGTTAATAATCACTTCTAGAGTGTTTACAATAAATTATTTCATCTGAAATTATACTAAGAAAACGATATAGATTCAACAAAATATTAAATTAAAATAATAAGTCAAAATATTGATTCTCCCTGGTAGAAATTCAATTAGGCGTGCCTCATCAAAAACGAGGGCCAGACTTGATTTGCGGTCTTAAGGGGATATTTACTTTTTTTCAGTCAAAAAACGGGGTTTTTATTTTTTTTTACGAATAAATAACATTGTTTTCGTTCCGAGTTTTTCATATACTATTCATTATAGTTTCAAGTACATTCCGGATTTTTTATGTCGAAAAAATATTGGTTGCACTCGAGTTGCAGTATCGAAAGTGTTAAAGTGCACTTTTGGTCGGGCGGTAGCCTACAGGTCTTCTGAGTGATCAGAAATAAATTTTCGTTGTGAGTTATTAAACTAGATGAAATTATCTGGAGTTTGTACCACTTTCACATAAAAAAGTTGAAATTTAACAAAATGGCGGCCATATTAAAAAAAGTTTTAGAAAGTTAAAAAAATGCACTTTTTAAATGTGGTTGCCATTTTGTTAAATTTCAACTAATTTATGTGAAAGTGGTACAAACTCTAGATAATTTCATCTAGTTTAATAACTCACAACGAAAATTGATTTTTGATCACTCAGAAGACCTATAGGCTACCGCCCGATCAAAAGTGCACCCTAACACTTTCTATACTGCAACTCGAGTGCAACTCGAGTGCAACCAATATTTTTTCGACATAAAAAATCCAGAATGTACTTGAAACTATAATGAATAGTATATGGAAAACTCGGAACAAAAACAATGTTATTTATTCGTAAAAAAAAAAAAAATAAAAACCCCTTTTTTTTGACTGAAAAAAAGTAAATATCCCCTTAAGCCTAAATTAGGGTTACTCTAATTCGGCACTATTCTATACCAAATATGGTTACCATTTTTGAAATCAATAATTTTCAAAAATGGTAACCTAACGAGGGCCCGACGTAGTCCTCGTAAATAAGGCCCACGTTAGAATGTAACGCTCGTTTTTAGTATGGCCCCGACGTGGTTTCAGTATTTGGATTAGGAAAAATTTTTTACTTTGACAAAGAATGTGCTTAATATAAAACTTCAGACCGGGCGTTCATGGAATTACACGACCACAGCCATATCAGGGAATCGTATTAGGCCCACCCCAGGCCCTGGTTGAGTGATATGGTTTACCAGACGGAGGCCACCTCCAAATCGATGAGCGTTACATTCTATCGTGGGTCAGTCAAGAAGTCCAGATGTGGGCCGCATATTACGTATGTTTGACTCGTCAAATCCATGCGTAAATCGACTTAAAATGTCTACTAGGGCTATTTTCTAGAATTTCATTGAAAAAAAGTCACTAATAGGTACACGGGTCAATAACTGGAACATTTACCTTACTAAGGATTTATTTAATTAATACTTCTTCAACTTCCTTTCTGTGCTTTTCAGAATTTTATCGTTACTGCTATTGCAACTTTTGCCGCAAGGTGGCACCAGAAACAACCCAGGCTCGTATAACCTGTAAATTGATGTTTTTCGAGTTCTCAAAGTCGATTCGTTTTTCAAGTTCAAAGAAGACAAAAAAAGCAGTGAAACAAGTGAACAAAGTGACGAAACTCGAGTGCATTCGAAGATAAGGGAAAAGAAGTTTGCGAGCTTTACAGAAGCGGATTAGGTGAACCCCAAATGAGATTACGCCGAACGCTAAGTCGACATCTATGTACTGCTCGATCAATTCGCAGCCATCAAAAATCACTCACGGACTTTGCGTAAGAAGTTCCGCAAAATCGGTCATGTATGGATAAGTTCGTTGGAAGTAAAATTGTCGCTAGGTGAGCGCGGAAAACGCTCGGGCATGAAAAGACGCGATCAAAAATCGAACCGCCTCGGAACCGAATGATGCGATTTAGCGGACGTTTCAGCGGTCATCCATAAAGATGATGCGAACGCAAAGCACAAAATTCGATAATATTTTAATCCTATTAGTTTGAAAATTCTCAGCCCCGAACCGAACGAGGGATCGATATTTCGCAAAACGACAGAAATAGTTTACAATCGTATTATACCGTACTCGTGATTTTCGCAAAAATGCATAATCAGCGGGAATACATGAACACTCAAAGGTTCGGAAGGGCAGGGGCGTTTCGTTTTGCTTAGTCCACTGCTATTGGTGTATATATATTTTTGTATTCTCTTTCGCAGCTATTCGTCTTTTGACGCAAAAGATTTAATCGCAAGATTAAATAACGACTCCGCCAAAAAATACGGAACATTGGTCCATTTGGAAAATGAATCTCTGGACTCCGAGATGTCTGTTGGATAGCAGCTATATTCGCGCAACGCGTGCGAAAAGCGCGAAGCACATAGACCCTCGCCAAAACGCCGTTCGGCTTCCGGTCCAAGGGATCTTTCTGCTCTCTTTACATGACTTGCTGGTTATTCAATCCACTAGGTCCTTTTGCGTCTATTGAACTGAACATCGAAACAAAAACAAACGTATCTGAAGGCGTCGATATATATTCATTTTTGTATCTCTGTTCCTTCCGACGGGCATTTTTTTGTTACAAACTAAACATGATCATAAATTTTGTATTCTCAATTCCAACCTTTTGCTCTAATTGAAAAACGTTATTATTTTATTTTTTTCTTCATTAATAATCCCGACACCTTATTTTTCATACGGTCATTCAATTTTTTTTTCTTCGACCATGAGAATCAATGATAGTGGAAGAAATAAACGGTCGGTCAGACGAGAAATATTTTTGTCTTTCAATGAGAAAAAGCTTTTTACGAATTTAACAAACATAGTCCGTCAGATTATATTCAACAACAAAAAGTTCATTCGTTATGAGTATGTTTATAAATATTTCAAGGTTTTACTTTTTCACATCTATTATACATAAACACTATTTGGTAGGAACGGAATAGTAGCAAATAATCGATAAAAGTTTTTTTTTCATTGCGAACGTTTCAACTTGATTGACAAAATGTATTTCGGACAGGTATGTGAAAAAAGCATCCCTTTATGATTACAAGCTTCAATGTCGCAAATGACAGGCAATATATTATATTTACATTTGTATAAGCAAGCGACTACTGAGCAGCTGATTATTATCGCGATTATGATAATTAAGATAATTGCGTTATTTCTACGTTGGTAATAAAGCGCAGACCAGTTGCAAGGGGAGTTTTCGCCCCTCATTACGGGTCCGGATTACGAAGCAGTCGCGCAGGTGCGGTCCATGGTGTCGAGATTCCGCGCGGTGCGTTTGCTAACGAGCAGTCAGATAAAACACCGAAACGTCGCTGTTACCGTAGTCGTCGGGATTAATTAAATAATTTAATCGCGTAATTATCTCGACCACCTATCCGCGTCGCTCGGCCTGACCGTGAAACATCCGACCGTGGCAGGAAGACGCAACCTGAATTTCCGCCCCGTAAATGCCGCAACAAACAAAACAGAGCCCCATGTTTGTTTTGTCAACCATTTGGGTGCATCGAGTCTGGCATTAACATCTCGTATGAAAATCAACTCAACCCTCGTACTAACACAAAATGAAACTAATACCAATTATTGAAGAATAAAATCAAACGAAACAAAAAAAATATTAGAAACGTATAAAGAATGTCGAACAGTAGCAACAAAAAATTAATGTCTTACATGACGTTTTTCAATTGCTTTTCAATTGCGGATGAAAAAAACAAACAAACAAAATTTATGATACAGTTGTTTTAATATTGGCTAGTGTATTTTATAAACACGATCTTCGTTACATCTCGACCGATTGCTTGCATCAGTAAAACAGCAAACAAACATAAAGTAGAAATCAGTAAATAAAACGCACCAACATTATTAGACCCTTGATATATCCTTAATCCACTGCGTTCTTTCATTACTGAGCGAACCCCGGGGTCAACATTCAATCCGGCCATATTCAATCAATCCAACATCGAGCCTTGATTTATTTACATTCACCCAGCTATAATCATTGGGCCGACTTTTCTCGCAGAGCGATCGGTTACTTTCACGACGTGTCGGCTGTCTGACTACAGCCGCGCATTACTACTTGTTATCAATATAATGATCGTGGACACCCCAGGTATCTTGTCAAGAGTCCATTTCAATTATCGCGATCCTCCGGGGACCATGATGACAACTTGAAGATCGCAGGACCTTTTTCCCAATTGATATATCGGGCTATCCTTGATCTTGCTCGAAGAAAGTCCGTCCTCCCGGGGGACTTTGTTTCGTACAGTTGTTGCAATCCGTGCCGTGCCGTCAGACCCGGCGGACGGCAGTGGCCTTAAGTCCCGGGGGATCTTGCGCTGGCTCTCGTATGAGCCACGTTACACCGGACCCGCTAAGTGATAGATCGCCGGCGTATTAGTTCCACCCACGTCTCCCTGCATTAGCTAGGCATCACTCAAAAGTTTTGCTCACTTTTTCATTCGTCTCGTTTGCTCATTGGGTTATTGAATTACTCCCACCTCCGGGAGTTGTGTTTGAAGGTTTGCAGGAAGGGTCGCGCGGCCCTGCCATTTTTACGGCCGGATAATTGGCGATGTTTTGTTTGAACAGAGAAACCCAATTATCCCTTTGGACGGATGACTTCGGGAGGAAGATTAAACGTGTAATTTGGTGCGTAATTTTCATTCGAATAAATGAGTTTTGTTCGCCGGGGATGATAAAAAAATGTGTGATTTGCTGTTTGCAATTTTTGTTCTCGTTTGGATCGAAAATTACACGCCAATAATCTTGGAATCAAAGTGGCACTTAAGTCGAGAGCCCAAAAACTTCATACGTGTGGTCAGCGTAAACGTTTTAGAGCCGAAGTTGTAAATACCAAAAGTTTTATCGGGTCTTTCTTAAAAATTTTGTCTTATTAGGGCAATTGGATTCTCTGTCTGGAAATGAAGTTTGCCGCCGAAAAAGGAAGGAAAAATAGCAGTTTTTGTTGGTGCTGGCGTATCGGCAACGATCAAGGCATCTTGCCGGAATTGAGCCCCTAATCCTACTAGAGTTTAGCCAATTATAGCACCGATTTCGTCGGTATAACTTTTTTTGAAGGATTTATAGGAAGCTCTCATCGAACTTATCTTGCTTTTATCCGTCTATCAAAATTTGACTTCGCTAATAAAAATGTACAAGGAGAAAGAAAAAAAATTATCAAACGTCGTCATCAAAGTACCAAATTGTACAATAAAGTCCCACTGTGACAAAAGTCCCACTTTGTTTGGCATTAAAAAAATTATAAACCAGTTTGATAACAATTATTTAGAGTTTGCACATTTTTATTCAAGTGTTACATAAAAACATAAAAACAATACGATTTATAATGAAATTATGTTTGTTGCAGAACGTAAATGAGTTGGTCTAATCCGATTTGTTAGCATTTGCACAGACAAATTTTGGCCAACAACGGAACAGTAAAAACATTAACAGACTAGAAAATCACATTCAGTTTGAGAAACGCAATTGCGTGTAATTTTACAAGAGAGAGCATAAAAGTGGCATTAACTTTTGGAGTGTACCGAGCAACTTAATCCAAATGTTAAAAGAGTGCGCGAAACACGAGCGTTTAGTTTTGTTTGGCGCTGCTATTCTCATTTGCGAGTTAATTTATGGACGAAACGTAGTGAAACGGCGAATTTAATGCAGCAATTTTTGAAGTATAATAAACTCAGAGGGGGGGGGGGGTAATAACTGTTGATAAAACGTGAAATAGTTGAAGATGGCCGGCTGAAATGAAAAGGAAATAACGCGGGGGTGCGAGAGTCGATTAACAGTCTGAGTGACGAAAGCGTATTTTTATTTGACATCTTAATTCTCGAAAAGCAACGGGAATTACCGGGGTCGAGACATTATTTGGCCGATTGAAAGCAAATTCATATTAAATATTCAGCGATGGCGAGCCCATCTTTGCAGCGTGCCGGTGAAATAAAATAAAAAAAAGGGAAAACCCAAGACGCGCTCGAATTCACGGGGGTCGTTAACGAAGTTTCTGCAGATACGTTAAAAAGCTTTTAGGAGCTTTTAAAGAGTTCCTGGCTTGCGTGACACACGATACTCATCTTCGCGTTCTCCCGGCAGTCTCGGATAATCGACGATTGGCGTTTCGTGTCATCTCGATAATGTACTTTTCGCTCATCAAAGTGTCACATAAATTAACATTGAATTTTTGCAGATACTGTTGCCTTTTATTCAGTGCGTTATGTGCAATCCTGGCTAGTATGGTGCGTGACGCTGAACTTGTTGCGCACCAACTTCGTAAAAGTGATGACATCATTGTAACTGACACTCATTTACATTTTTGATTAAATTGCTTTTAAACTTATATGGATTTTTGCGGAATTATTTTTTAATGATAGGAGAAGGTACCCATCACGTGGACTCTTTTTGTTTTTATGTTATAAATCATATTACAAAAATTGTTTAGTTATCGATAAATTTCAAGTATCATTCAACTTGACATTCAAGAAAATTTTTTTAGAACTAAAACTAATATTTCGAAATGTTCATTTTTGTCCTGATATGAATTATTTTATTAGGGTTTTACAAGAATTTTTTGATCTCCGTTATAAGAAAAATCGTCTGAGAGGCATCGAAGAAAATGTGATTTTCCAGATAAAAAGAAATAATTTTGAGATTGAAAAATAATGTCGAAGAAACGACAATAAACGTCATAATTTGTGTCAATTTCTTCTTGCGTCAATTTTTCTTTGAGACGAAAGTGAATTGCTTTTTCATGATATCTTCGTAGGGAGAGGAAAAAAGTTGCACGGAATTTTCTGCAAAAAAAAAACTCGACACGCACGAACGTCTGAAATGCATTAACGATTTTGCGAGAGAAACATATCGGGGTATTGGATATTTTTCGTCGTTGCGCAGCTTGATATCGGCGGGGAAGGAAAGGCAACCACGATAAACGACACGAATTTCAATATTTCGCTCGCGCCCCACGGTTCATGGTGTGTACGCGATGCGATTGCACGTGCAACTCCATTTTCACTCGGAATCCATAGCAGTAACGTGAATTAGAGAGACTACAAAAAATAGCAGCGAATAAATAACTTGCCAGTGAGAGACCATCTCTAACAAAATGTACACAACCGCCCACACCAAAGTCGTAACTGAACTGAGCTGGTTTACAAAGTACTTTAACTTTGGATCGAATTATTTTTCTGTCAATTTATAGGAAAAAACTAATTTATTTTTTTTATCATTTGCGACAATCTTTTCAACTCCGATAAAAATCAGATAGGGTATTTGGTTTGTACACAAGGCTCACACAAGAACACAAGGTTCAATTGCGCCTATCAAATCATCGATGGTATAGTCATTGATAGAAAATGCGAGATTCCAAACATTGATTACAGCGGCGCGAACAATAGTACCAGATTCGTCATTAGCCAGATAAAAATTGCGAGCCTCCGTCACGTAATTTTCACCATGAATAGCTTTCACTATACAAACGAAAATAATAGTTGACATTATATTGTTCTAAATTCATGATACATCACTCGTGTATCTCGCTTTTGTGTCACTTGATTAGGTGGATTACTCGTGTGAGATTTTATGAAACATGAAAAACAATAAAAATGAAAAACGTGATTTTTTTAAACAAAAAAATCAAAATTAAGTTCTTAATTCTGATATAAAACATAGTCTCTAGATAAGTGAATCGACAAAACATAAAATAGTTTTGTTGTTTTTGACAATACAAGATTGAAATTTGCAATTACAAAAGGTACAATTACATACGACAAGCCTGACAGATTCTTCAGTTGTTATTTTTTGAATTAAAAAAATACAAAAGACAAAATAATAACTGAAGATCGTATAACATAATTCAAATTATTTCATTAAAACAAATTCTAATGAAAATCAACCATGAATGACATGTGTTATGAATTGTGTGTTTGGATAAAAAATACATTTTGTTAAAAAAAAGTAGTTCACAAATTAATTATTTTTTGAAAATTATTAAAAAAATAATAACTAAAAGATTTTCACGAAATAAGTGACTTGGTGTATCAAAGTATCACAAAAACAACTTAATTCTTATTTGGGCTATTATTTTGAATTGAAATCCCGACGCATCGTGTTTCATGGTGACATTACACTGGGACAGCGTGTACACACTAAGTCAACAGACATATCAGCGCAACAAAGAGATAGGGTAATATATTTTTCATTAATCTGATTATTTATCGCTGTCGAGTTCGCACTCGACACCCCCTCGTTCGCGTCCCTTGATCATCTCATGGGCTCTCTTGCCGTTTGTATTGTACAAATACAGTCGTTCGGAGTATCGTTGGTGGTTGAGAGTAAGGGTTGGTTCTGCACCACAGGAGAAACGCCGGGAAGGTGGCACTCGTAATAAATTTCAGAAAAGGAGATGCAAGTGGCGAAATACAGAGGTGGCTCCGCGTAAATCATCGAACGATAATGCCGGATGTCAAACCGGTTCGTTTACCAACGCTGCCTTTGGGAAGCTCTGCGTCACGTCGGTGATCTGTGAAATCGAATGTGTTCGATTTTGAAAGAATCTGATGACTCGGAATATATTTAACAAATCCACTCCCTTACTTCACATTTTTTTGTCGCTTCCGTCCAGTTATTTATTGTTGAACGATGCTTTGTTGTCTGCTCATGTCTTTATCTCACTGGGAATAGGTTTCTCTTTTCTTTTTTATTTTTAACATTTTTCCGATATTTGAAAATTGTTTTTTTTTTTCCTTTTCTCACTTGTTCGATTGAATTGAACAGGAAAAAATTTAATCAACTTGGATTTTTTAATAAAGAAATTTTTTACCAAAATAATATACACCGTGCGAGGAGATGTGATTTATCACGTATGTTTCGAGCGCAAAACAACTAAGTGTGATTAAATCCGCCGACACAGGTTGTCCAGCTCACTACATCATAAAAACTGCCTATATCCCCCGGATTTTTCTGATGTCTGCGAGTGACAAAAAAAGTGCGAGGGTCTTTCGTGCGTGGTATCAAAGATAATTAGGGGCTCCGGCTTCGATTATTACTACAAGATTTACGAGGTGGCCGTAATCGACTTTCTAACGAGCACATACGCCAGTGGCATACACGACAAAATTCGAGATATTCGACCACTAATCGTGCAACCCTCAGGTAATGACTTCGATTAAGTTAAGTTGGTCGGACCTCTACGCTGCTTTTTGCCATTACGACGCTTGCGATGTATTGTGCTTTGTTATAAGCATTCCTGCAATCTATTACACGTTCCACAGGCAACTCTAAGACGTACACTATCGACTTTCCCCGACAGAAAAATGAGCCCTCCTATTACTCGCCGCTAAATGTCTTCATGAAAATTGCTCGATGCAATTATAGTTGATCGCACCCGTAGCTGTTCCACCGTATTTTTCCAAAACCGAAAAAAAACTCTCTAAAAACAATCTGACTTCAACTTCCAAAATTACATCTAAAGACATTAATTTATATATTTCTATTAATTTATTTTAATTTATATAATTAATTTCAAATTACTGAAATGTGCGTTTTACGTGAATTCTAAAATTACCCTAGTAAAAAGCCCTAGTTTATAGGGCTTGTAATGCTGTGCCTTAAAGGGTAGAATTATTTCTTCTATTAGTAGAACTATTCAATGAAGTATGAAAAAAAAAGATTTTTTTTTCATGCTAACATGCACAAACCATTAATCTCAAGAATTAAGCTTGCGCATCCAAAAATATGTGAAATTATTTGGGCGAGCTTAATAAAATCTCACTTGGTCTCAATAAAAAGGAATCCCGACCGAATAATTCAGATCCGACGTAGTCTTTTTTTTCCCACATATGAACCCGACTGGTTCGTCAGTCATAAGAACACGTGTAAAGTATAAGCGAAGTAATGTGTTCTGCCACACTTCACAGATGAAAAGAGCCTGGTAACATATGGTGGCATGATAGCATATTAAGACTAATAATAGTCAGGCGTGCCAACTTACGAGCGCGCGGTGACGAAAAAAAGTGCGACTCGACGAAATAGTGTAAACGTGTGGATTCGTACAAGAATGACGACATTGAGTTTCAATAGTGGAACTGAGTCAGCGGCGCGACGCAAAGATAGAAAAATGGAAAAAAAAAAAAAAAAAAAAACGGGCGGCTGTTTACCGCCGCCCGTACATTATGATGGCGCGTCTTCCCCAAAACTGATTAAATTTAGAAGCGCACAGTTTATCAATTATTTGCACCGTTCATCGTAACCATGTTCGATGATTGTATGCCCTCTTTTTCATCACAATTTCGCAAACACAATGATGAGCTTCAATTTGTAATTATGCAGCGCGAAATCAATCGTACTATCCGTGCAAACAAAATTAAATTCCTGAAATTTAAATGTTATTTGCTTTCTGTCATTTTGGTTCATTTTTAACGTTTAAATTACAAATCAACAATTAATGCAATTGAAATCTAATAATACTCCTATAATTCCATCAGTAAAGGGGTATAAAAGCATCATTTTAATATACTAAATCTCATTTTCGCTTTTTTGAACCAAAAAATAGCTTCAAATTGATTACATGTTTTTAGCATAAAACAATTTTGTGATTATTATTCAAATAAAATTGTCTCTTTTATTGCGTTTTACAGATGTACGTGGAATAATATAAAGTTAGAATAATTAATTTTTTGCAGGATTAAACAATTTTTGTTGAAAAATAACAAGTTTCCTTTTTTGAACAAATAGAAAAAGGTAAATATAATCTTAGTTTCATAATTTGTAGAATGGCACTCCACTGAAAATTCCACAACGACCAAGCAGTACATTTTTATCACATCATATTACAAAGGATATGCCCGAAGACCTTCGCCGTAAGGCGGAAAAATATATAGACGCGCACAATGATTGCAATTTATAGGTATTTACATGCGTTAATATTGTAAGTAAATGGATAAGATTACAAAGGTGATGGTAGTGGGTACAACCGGGCATTTTGAAAAAGGTTTGGAGAATTCGGTATCAGATTTTAGAAGAGGGCTGCTCCGTAAAGAGGCATGCAATAATAGGCTTCTCGTGGTCACTTTATACTGACATTATAGTCTCAAGTGAACTACAAAATATAAAAGAACGCTTTAAAGTAACTTTTACGAAAACATATTTTCAACGATGCATCAGAAATTTGCTCTACCGTGACGTGAAAGGGAATATCGTTATTCCAGTTATTCCATTCATGATTACTTGTTTCGGTTATAACATTTTTCACATAACAATGCCCCTAAATTTGGTACTTTTTTTATTTCACTTTTATGAACTGCGAGTTTATAGGATTTATTTTTCTACTAAAAAAAATTTTTAAATTCAATGCGCTATTCACAAAACTGTCCAATTTTTTATTGCCTCGGTAAAATGAAAATTCACGGATCGCTTGATCTCAAATAATTCGAAATTATGATACGTACTTTGAAACCACATTTTTTTGTAACTCACAGATTTAAAATCATACGAGTACGTTATTTAAATTGACCTGTATTCTGATACTAATAACAAATTTTACAACCTCCTCATTTTAACGCAAAATAAATAAAAAAAATAAAAAAATCTTAATTTCAATTATTTGAATCGTGTACACAAGCAGATGCGAATGTATTATTTTTATTATTGTTCGTTGAATTCCTCATCCACAATCACTGATTGAGAAAATAAAGGTTCCGAGTAATTTATCGGAAATATATTATTCGCATTTTCGAAGCCCTAATATCGATCGAATCCCATCTTTAATGCACTTTAATAATTCACTTTCACTCGACTGGCCTCGCATTCGCAACGCTGCAACAAATTCAGAAACGGAGTGAATTTCCACATAAATAATAATATCGATATCGCAACAAAACTCGCTTGTACAATCCGACGGTCGGGTATTCGACGTGGATACAGACCAGTGACCGCAAAATCACCAACGAGAGTAAAAATAATCAACGGAACTGCGCCCACAAAACTTCCAATTCCACACTGCGCGATGTTGCGATTTCATTATTGGACGATTCTGTTCACGGCTACAGTGTTATTTGGCCGCTCTTCATAACCGTTTTCACACAGTTGCGCGATCAAATTAAAAAGTCAAATCATCATTCCGTCGAGATGTGTTTGGTGGAAAATAAGACAATGGAGATAGATTTCTTATCAAATCATTTTCTTTGAATTACCGCTAAGATGGGAGTGTCATCGCCCTCTCCTTCCACTATATCCATTATATATAATAAAATGTCGATACAAAATCCTAACAACAAAAGGTGCTTGTTTTTTCTGTCTAGAAATTGAAAGCAACCGCAAGGGACATGAAAAATGGAACGAAACCGTTTCGCGATTCGGCCCCGAATTGGCAACACCGCGGATGGTATTCTAAAACAAGCGCTCGGCATATACGCGTGCATCCAAATGAATTGTTCATGGTGACACTTGACAGTGCCGGAAATATCCGCGGTATGCATGCAAGCGCAAGCAAACGAATGTTTTATGGCTTTATTTTAGAATAGCCGAGAAGTGTGGCGGCGGCGAGCGTGTGCCGCACACCTCTAAGTTTTAATACACCGGGGCACTTTTCAGGCCGCGACAAGTTCATTTCAATGAAAACATGTTTTTCGCACATTTCCATCAGGGGGCTAGCGGGGCGCGTGATTTATTGCGCGCCGAAATCTATAAATTATTCGCACGAGTCTACGAGAGAAAGGGAATTATTTGCGGTCGTCGGGTCTCTGTGCGAAAGCGTCGATATCGAAACGCGACACTGCCTCTCGCCGATATCCACGCACTTTGTTTACGAGATGTTTTGCATCGCGGGAATCAATGTTAAAAATTAAAAAAAAAACTAGTTTTCCAAACGAGCAATCTCAAGAGTATAATTATTTGATTTATGTATGCATTGATACGCTCGCGTTCAAAATAAAATGATAATTGTGTATAGGAAGCCGCGCGCGCAATACTAATGGCAAGCTTTTTGCGCGCCGCAGAGTGATGCTTATTTCGTATCGTTGAAAGTCTGAAAGTAGTACGGGGAGTGTTCCGCGATATTTGCTCTTATTTTGTGAAAGATTCAAGTTCTTAATAAGAGTTGATAAACTTCTAAGAGTCGAAGCTCATGGGATAAACCAGGCTCGGTTATCTCTTTCAGACTACGGAGCATCGATTTGGAAAATGTGTGTTTAAAGCAGTTACGTCTCAATTGTACGCTTCGTATAATTGCGCGCGATAATTTGAATGAATCTCTATGAGTATTTAATGGCCCGGCGTTGTTGATATTCGTTTCATTACAAAGTCTAATTAATTCAACTGCGACGAAAATTCAGTAACAAATTTTCCGTGACCTCTTTCTTTTATTATTAACATTATAGTTCAACAACGAAATACACACTCTCATTGAAAGAAAAACCATTTTATTTCAAAATAATTGATTTTATTAATTAACTGATATCGAATGAAAATAAAATGCGGGGTTGGAAAATAAATAAATAACAATGTCCGCGATCAAGTATTTAAGATTGTGTTGCATCCTCGTATTTATCCCGGAGGTAAATATAGTAAAAGGATATCGATAATTTGCAACACGTGATTACCATTAATATCCCATCGTTATCAAACTTTTTATCCAGCGCCAATTGTGCATTACCATTTTGCAGGACCGTAAATAATGCAGCTTAGTGGTAGCTATGAGTTTCTCGCCATTGCGCATACTTAATCGAAAGCATCGTTTACCGTAGTGTCTAGTATCTGAATTATTTCGCGTATCGTATATCACGTGAAATTAAGTCCCATGTGTAGGCGTTCGCACGTAGAAACTGTCGGAAGTTCGGAACACACGTGGCAGCCCCTTTTCCCCCTCTTGGTTGACGCCCCAAATGCACGTCCCTGAGTTTAACCATAACGTTTACGATGCTTTTAGGCGGTCGCTGTTAAATAAGCGTTGCCCGAGCGAAAGCAAGTTCGGGTAATAATGAAGGCGGAGGAGCGGCGGGTTTGAGAAAATGCTCGCGCCAGAATTGCTGGCTTATAAATTGAGAGGCGCGGAGGTTGGGGCTCAAGCACAAGTCACGAGGCAAAAGCGAGGTCTCTGTGATTAGCGATCGGTTCGGTAATGCACGCGTGGAGCTAAATTTTGCAGCTACGGAGAAACGTTTCGCTCGAACTGTCTCGCGGGATTGCTAAAGGATGTGAAATCCATCTACGGCTAACCGCGGGAACTGCGCTCCCGCGTGTGCCTGTACATCGCACCGTGCGAAACACGAAATTCAATAGTTCCTCGTGTGCTCGCACCGGCTCAAACTGAATTACATAGTTTTCATCTACCGCCACATGCGTTGGCACTATCAGCTTCGATTCACGCTGCACTCGCTTTGAGACAACTCAAAATTGAATAAGATTTGCGAAGAATTAGGTTCAACTGTTAATTAGTTGATGTTTCTAGCCATGTCTTGATTTCGAACACGAACTGTGATTAATTCTTAACAATTTCGATCTCAACGACGTTATTTTTAAACGGATGTTTCGTTCTTGATATAAAAATTATCTTATTTATTTAAACAAAATATTGCCCTTGGCTAATCCCAGTTTAGCTGATATTTCATAGGGGGAAATATAGGCATATATTTACAAAGGTGTGTTTAGAAATAAGGTAGAAAATACAAATGATACACTCAGAGAAAATTTTCATTCAACCTCTTAAATTTTAGATTAATTAAATAAATTATGTTTACAACTCTAATAAAGTTTTAATAATAATAATAAAATTTAATAGATAGAATGAAATTTTTTCTCTGAGTCTACGTGAAGATGAAAAAATTCAGTAAAACTGAAAAGCATGGCCAAATACGAAAAAAAAGTACATGATATCATACCTTGTTGTGGTCAAGTACAAGAAGTCTCATGATTTGTGATAGTTATTGTGATACGATTTTTCTGCAGTTATATTCTTACACATGGGAGTTTTAGTTAATTTGATAGTTAACAATATTCTATCTATTATCAAAGATTTTGATAGTTAACAATAATCGTTCTATTATTGTTAACTATCACAAATCATGAGACTTCTTGTACTTGACCACAACAAGGTATGATATCATGTACTTTTTTTTTCGTACTTGGCCATGCTTTTCAGTTTTACTGAATTTTTTGATTTCAGTTCCTTTTTTCAAAAAACAAAACAAAACAAAACACAGGAATTTATCTATTTTGACAATATAAATTAATCGTATTGTCTTAAGAAGAAGATAAACACATGTGATATTTTTCTTTATCAGGGTGTGAAAATGCGTATTTGCCTCCTCAGTAACATATCTTTCATGATTACATCTTAAAACAATTCACATAAATGAAGTTTCGAAAATGCAAATGCCCTTAGACGTGCTTAAATGACGCAAAACACTCCTTAAGAAATCCTTAGAAACCCCCTAAAAACGCTCAGAATCGCGAAATTCCGTCTAGAAACGTCAGAAATCATCAAAAACCATCTAAAAGCCCTTAGACATGCCTAAACACCCGCTAAAAACCCTTTTTAAACCCACAAAAAACGTTCAGAATCGCGAATTTCCGACTAGAAATGCCAAAACACCCCTTAAAAACCCATTTTAAGCCCCCAAAATTACAGTCCACTTATGGTTTAATAATTCCCCTCAAATTATTGCACAATATATTTTGCCTATATTTCGTCTATATTTTTTCAATGTAATTAATTAAAAAAAATTGTTAATTAAAAATTTGTATAATTTATTTTATAGTACAAATACGAATTTGATAACCGGAAAGTCTGCTGAAAAACTTATCATGTTCGAGGATTCGAACTCGGGTCTTCGAAGTGATAGTCTGCCGCTTTAACCACTTACCCGCAAGTACATCTTAGTATAAACAACTTATTGGGAAACAGACTCATAAAATAAATGTATTCCAACTACATACAAATTTATATATTTTGTATATAATTTTGGTTTTATAAATCATTAACTGAAATATTAAATTAATGTTATCAGTAACTATAAATAATTAACAATAAACTATTGTTAATGAATATTGTTAAATATTCAATAATTAAAACAAATCTGCATGAGATATAAACTTTTTTATAAAATAAA